>JARBWK010000017.1:22013411-22098917 GCA_030556195.1 Anolis apletophallus | reverse complement strand
AAGGAAGGACGAAAAGGAGGAGAGGAATGGAAGGAGGGAGAAAGAGGGAAGAAAGAGAAGGAAGGAAAGACAGGAAGGAAGGAAGGAGAAAGAGAGAGGGAAGAAAGGAAGGACAAAAATCATGGAAAAGAAGGAAGGGTGGAAGGGACAGAGAAAGAAGGGAGGATGGAGGAAGAAAAGATTCATTATTATTATTATTATTATTAGATCCTAGAGCAGGCCTGGGCAAACTTGGGCCCTCCAGGTGTGTTTTGGACTACAACTCCCACAATTCCTAACAGCCTATCGGCTGTTAGGAATTGTGGGAGTTGTAGTCCAAAACACCTGAGGGCCCAAGTTTGCCCAGGCTCAAGTCCTAGAGCCACATCCCGGCCCACGTATACCTTCCTGGCTTGCTCTTGCAAGTACCGGATCTGTTCGGCGATGACGGTCAACCGGTTGCAGGCATTGGCACGGACAAAATCGTCCGCCTGAAAAGAGAGGAAGAACCCAAGAAAAGACATCACTGTAACAGATTTTGTCACTTGGGAGATGTAGTTTCTGGGATTTATAGTTCACCTACAATCAAAGAGCATCCTGAACTCCACCAACAATGGAATTGAACCAAACTTGGCACAAAGAACTGCCGTGACCAAGAGAAAATACTGGAAGGGTTTGGTGGGCATTAACCTTGAGTTTGGGCGTTGTAGTTCACCTACATCCAGAGAGCATTGCAGACTCAAACAATGATGGATTTGGGCCAAACTTGGCATGAATATTCCATATGCCCGAATGTGAACACTGGTGGAGTTTTGGGGGAAATAGACCTTGACATTTGGGAGTTACAGTTTCTGGGATTTATAGTTAACACACCATCAAAGAGCATCCTGAACTCTTGCAACAATGGAATTGATCCAAACTTGGCATATTGAAATTGGGAATTGCAGCTGATGGGATGTATAGTTCGCCTGCAATCAAAGAACATACGCCTCCAACGACAGAATAGGGCCAAACTTGGCACACAGAACCCCCATGAACAATAGAAATTACTGAAGGGGTTTGGGAGTAATTGACAGTGATTTAGGGGAGATGTAGTCCACCTACATTTGGGGAGCGCTCTGAACCCAAACAACCCTGGATCTGGACCAAATTAGGCACAAATATTCAATATGCCCAAAGTTGAACACTGGTGGAGTTGTGGGGGATTGGTTTTGTCATTTGGGAGTTGTAGCTGCTGGGATTTATAGTTCACCTATAATCAATGAGCATTTTGAACTCCCAACAGCAATGGAATTGAACTAAACTCGAGCAATAGAGAATACTGGGCCTTGGGAATTGGAGCTGCGTGCATTTTCCTTCGTACACGGCCATCTCCCAGGAGGGCGCCTGCAAACGCCGCAGCGACTCAGGGGCGTTGCAGGCGCGGAGGCTTTCCTTCTCCGCTGGACCAACTGGCAGGCACACTGCAGCGCGCGACTGTCTCAGCTTGCCAGTTGGAATCCTGGGCAGGCGTTTCCTGGAAACACCAGCAGCGCCCACTTCCCCTTCTTCAACTCCCGCCACGGCGCAATCCCGTATCGCCCCTTCCTTCCAAGGGACCCGTTGGATTGGAAGGGGTGATACAGGACTGTGCCGTGGGCGGAGTTGAAGAGAGGAAGTGGGCGCACGCTGCCGTTTCCAGGAAGCGCCTGCACGGGGTTTCCAACTGGCAGGCGCACTCTCACGCGCTTGCGAGTTGGAACCCCGCCACTGCCCCCTTACAGGGCTTCAGTGCCCCCCAAATTCTCCTGAGCCTCCCACCGCCCCCTTGGATTGCCTCACCGCCCACTAGGGGGCGGTACCGCCCACTTTAGGAATCACGGGTCTACACTGAGCATAATATAATGCAGTTTCAAACTGCCTTATATGGCAGTGTGGACCCAGCCTCGGTCAAAAGTTTGTTTTACAGGATTTTTAATTAATAAAATCCATAAAAACATATTCATATCCACCTGAAAGGACCACCACCCTCAGTGTGGAAGGACATGCGGGCTCCGCAGCCACCCTCGGGCCCACCGCCAAGACCATCTGTGATGAGGTGGTTATTTATATGTTAATCACGTTTGTTTATGTATTTAGAAGGAACATTCTTTAAAAGCTGCAGAGAGAGAGCCGTGGAATGTTCGCAGCAGCAAGCTGTAAGCAGAGGCTGTTGCCATGACAACAGAGGCCACTCTGGCTTTAGAATGTTCAAGTTTAAATCTGACAGTTGGAGAATGTCAGTTGGCCAGCAGCTGTGAGCAGAGTTTAGTTAGGGATTAGCAGTTGCTGAAGCTGCAAGCTGTCTGTAGGAACTGCAGTGTGCAGTTCAGTTCTGTGTGTGGGTTTAAGGAAACCCAAGTGTGTGGGTTTAGAGAAACCCAGGTTAAGGACAAGTGTAGTCCCAGGGTTGAGAGTAACCCAGTATCAAGTAGTTACTTGTGTGTAACTGTGTAAGGGGAATTTAAAACCCCAGTGTTACATTGTTTAAAGTTCCAAGTTTGTACTTCTTCGGAGTTTTGAAACCACCTAAGCTTTCAGCCCATTTGTGTAAAATAAACTGTTAAACACTTTCAACAAAAACATCTGTGGAAGTCGTTTATTCACCAGGACCCTCACATCTAGTGGTCAAGCATTGACAAATGGTGGCAGCATGTAATAGAAAATAAAACCCTTGATAACTGGTCGTCCACAGTGAATCCAGTACGAGGTTTGGAACTTTACCACATTTGGTGGCAGCGGTGGGATTAAAGGATAGCCTGCCCTGCCACGTTCAGAAAAGTAAACGGGGTGAAGTTTCATCCTTTACCACACCATCATCTTTGGGCTACGAGGGGTCGCCTGAGTAAGAAAGTAAGGAAAGCCCATCTGGACAAAAAGGTTTCAGCCAGCCGCCAGTATTATGTGTATATATACAAGAAATAGGACTTCACCGCATACCTTCCTTCCCCTGAAATTATTTTTAATTTTCTGTGACCGGAGTGAATTAAAAATAATAGGGCATATAAGACATAACATTATCATCTTAAACACTTTACCACAAATACACACACACACACACACACTAGCTGTACCCGGCACATGTTGCTGTGCCCTATTTAGGAGATGAGAGAAAGTCTGAGTACGTAAGGGTTGGAATTGATGTTAGTTACGGTCTTGGTGGGGTCATGGCTGTGTCGTTGTGGGTTGTTCTGGTGGGTGGGATGTTGAAGTCCTGGGGAGTTGTGGGTGTGTGGTGTTCCTGGCATTCTGCAGAGCTTGTGGATATCCAATGTTTTTTGTCTTTCCGTCTGCTGTGTTGATGTAGAGGTTCTGTGGTTTCCCAACTCTGGGGCACGCTACATAGAGTTGTCCGTGGGAGAAGCATTCTGTGTCAAGGTCTAGGCCACAGATTTGTAGTGTTTGTCCTTGAGCCTTGTTTATGGTGATGGCAAAAGCTAGTGTCGTGCAGTGTCTTTCTGTTCTGGCGTTTGTTCTGCCCTTTTTTGTGTGCTGTATGTAGCGTTGCGAGTGTGTCGTCCGATGCTGTTCTTTTTAGGAGGCATGGCTTGTCTTTTGGCTCGGCTTATGCCTGTGTGGAAGGAAGGAATGGCATACAAATGGGTTGAGCTGTAGACGCAAGGTTGTGTTATGTGCGTATTGTGTTGTGTGTAGGTATTACTTTTGTGTTATTCTGGGGGTATGTGTTTGTCAGTGGTGCCTGTGTCCCTGGTGCCCTATTCATCTCCCTCCTAGATCTTGGCCGTGGCAGTTTAACCCTCAACTGAAATCACTCAGCATTCTAAGTGGCTTTGGCCACCGTTACTATGGTACCTGATGTTGGCCAATGGGTTTCGCTACCGGCCGCAGAGGATGCTGGGAAATGTAGATTTTTTTAATTGTTGTTTTGGGGGCCTTCTAGGGTTTGGGGGGGAAAGTTTCTTTGCTAAAAACCTTCCTTGCCCGAGGCCTATTTGTGTTGCCAAATTTGGTGTCTCTGCCTTGGAAGGTTTCTCTGCCTAGGACGGTCGTTCGATGACAACTCTTCCTTTATATATATAGACTAGCTGTACCCGGCACGCGTTGCTGTGCCCTATTTAGGAGATGCGAGAAAGTCTGAGTATGTAAGGGTTGGAAATGATGTGACTTACGGTCTTGGTGGGGTCATGTAGGCATGAATGGCGCACTTTCTATGTGTGCTCCAAATGATGTCATCTGGAAGCATGAGTTGTATTGTCTTCTATAGCGGAGGAAGTGTTTTGATTCTGGAGCGTCTCCACTCAGCCAAGTCTGTAGTGGTTGTGGAGGAGTGGCAAGCGGTGGTAGAGAGACTTTACCGGCTAGGCAGCACATTCCCGGTGTTCCTGCTGGGTATTTCAGGGCTTTGCAGTGTGTGCAGATGTGCGTTACGGTGCCAATGTCGGCCTCTGGCGCCATGCTGTAGTCTTCTGCAGCGTTGTATCTGAAGGCTAGGCGGTGGAATTGGTTGTGGTGTTTTTGAAGTTTGTTTTCTATGTTGCGACGTCGTGTTTCTGCGCTCCTTGCGCGCTGCTGTTGTGTTGCATTCCTGCGTCTTTGTTGTTCCTGGCTGCGCTTCTTCTTGTCGTGCAGGTCTTTGCATTTGGTTCTCAGCTGTGCGTCATGCAGTGACCTGTTTGTGATTTGTAGTGTTTGTCTGTTGTCTGTGTCTCTGCTGCGCAGTGTGTTTCTGTTCTGGCGTTTGTTCTGCCCTTTTTGTGTGATGTATGTAGCGTGTGTGTGTGTCGTCCGATGCTGTTATTTTTATAAGGCATGGCTTGTCTTTTGGGTCAGTTTATGTCTGTGTGGAAGGAAGGAATGGTTTTAGTTTGTGGTGTTTGTAGGTGTTGTGTGTACGGGGTCCCGTAAGGTTGGTGGGATGGGTTGTGATTGGAAGTTGTGTTGTGTTGTGTGGGTAGGAATTTGCTGGAGAATTGTTCCCTCAGAGTTTGGTTTTGGCAGTTTAACCCTCAAACACCAACTGAAATCTCTCAGCATTCTATCCTAGCCTTGGATGGCTCTTGCCAGCGTTGCTATGGTTACAGCAGTTATGCAAATCCGCCCTTGTTGGCAGCCAATCATGTTGTTCATGTAGAGGCTGGGTGAGTCTTTGGCTGCCCGGAGGATGCTGGGAAATGTAGTTTTTATTTTTACTTGTTTTGGGGGCCTTTTAGGTTTTGGGGGAAAGTTTCTTTGCTACAAACGTACCTTGCTTGAGGCCTATTTCTGTTGGCAATTGTGTTTAAGGTTTCTCTGTTTGCATACATCAAGGAACCCATTTTCTCTGTTTGAGGTATAGATGATAATGACGTGAACCCATTCACTCTGGTCAGAGAAATATAATAATAGATTGAGATACACTGTTTAAGATGATAATGTTATGTCTTATATGCCCTATTATTTTTAATTCAGTCTGGTCAGAGAAAATTAAAAATATGTTTTGTATTGTCTGGGGAAAGGAAGGTATGTGGTGAAGTCATATTTCTTGTTAACAGGTTTTAAATATGGTTGATGTATATATTTATATAATAGTTTTCCCCCTCTCTCTGTCTTAGTCCTCCCCCTCTGTCTCTCTCAGTCCCTCTCTCTCGCCCTGCCTCCCGCTTTGGCGCGCATGGGGAGGCAGGGCCTGAGATGGGCGATCCGCCCTCCGCCGTGGCCCCCGCGGTTGCAGCGGCGGCGCCTCAAAGAAGTAAGCCAGGAGCTTACCTTCTGTGAGGCCGGTCGCTGGATCCGCGGGGGCTGGAGGAGGGCGGTTCGCTAATCTCGGCCCTGCCTCCCGCTTTGGCGCGCATGGGGGCAGGGCAGGCCGATCCGCCCTCGCCCGTGGCCCCCGCGGTTGCGGCGGGCGCCTCAAGAAGGTAAGCCCGGGAGCTTACCTTCTGTGAGGCTGTGATCGCTTGATCCGGGGAGCGGCGGAGGCGATTTGCCAATCTCCGGCCCTGCCTCCCGCTTTGGCGCATGGGGAGGCAGGGCGAGAGGCGATCCGCCCTCCGCCGTGGCCCCAGCGGTTGCAGCGGCGGCGCCTCAAAGAAGGTAAGCCCGGGAGCTTACCTTCTGTGAGGCTGGTCGCTGATCGCGGGGACACCATGAGGCGAATCGCCCATCTCCGGCCCCGCCCGCCCGCCTGGCGCATGGCCAGCGTCGCACGTGTCCCGCAGCGGCCTGACGCCACCCACGGGACGCGTACGACAGTGGCGCGAGGAGGCGGTAGGCGCTGGCGGTGTGGGTGCGAAGGTTCTGGGTGAGTGGGGAGAGAGGGAGACGGGATGTGTTGGGGGGAGGGGGTTTCGTAGTGCGCCTGTGCGATTGCTTTCCCTGTGTTCTGCCCTTGGGGCCAGTGCAGAACGGGAGGCAATGGGCGGTTTTGGGGGGCTTGTTTTGGGGGGTTGCAAGGTAGGGAGGTGTGTTTTTTGTGTTAAGGTTATACCTCGTGGTCTGGGGAATGTGTCTCGTTGGATTGGTGTTTCTGGGGGGCATAGTTTGGCCGTGCATAAAGTCCTTTGCACGACCACTCGATTTTTATATATACAGATTGACAGACACACACACACACACACACAATGTCGTATTATTCAGAAGCAGACACATTATTCGGTTACACAACAGCGACATATTCAGAAGCGGTTACGCAACTTGCTATTCGGTCACGGCTTGAAGAAAGCTACGGAAACAGCCCAAGCGCCCAAGCGTGAGAGAGAGAGAGAGAGAGAGAAGGGCAAAGTACAGAGCGGCTTTGGAGAAAGTGCAAGTCGCTTCCGGCGCGAGAGAGTTGAGCGTCTGCAAGGACGCTGCCCAGGGGACATTGCCCGGGTGTTTCGATGTCTTACCACCATCCTCGTGGAGAGCTGGAGCTGACAGAGGGAGCTCTCCCCGGGTTCGAACACTGCGGCCAGGTGGTGAGGCCTGTTGAAAGGAGGCAAGTGGGCTTGACGTCGCTGTGGAGTGATTGGTGTGAGGTGGGAGAAAGACCCCTGGCCTCAATTGGCCACCTTGGCTCGCACTGAATGGCCTCGCGGCTCCAAGGCCTGGCTGCTTCCTGCAACATCCCCACCTTTGGCCCCAAAGAGGAGGCCAGCCTGCTCACCCACCTTGCCCACTTCCTCCGCCAGGGCCACCAGCTCCAAGGCGGGCGCCTTCCTGGCCGCGGGCGTCGACTGGAAGGAGGCCACCGCCGCGGAACTCTCCTCCTCCCCGGAACCTTCTGCCCGAGCCGCCATCGCTCCTCGCTGTCCACTAAGCCCCGCCCATTCGCCTCTCCCGGCCCGCCCCCTTCGCGCAGGGGGCGTGGCTTCCAGGAGGGAAGCGGGGCGGGGCAGAGTCCCTTCTCCTCCAATGAGGAGGGCGAATCCCGGAGGAGAGAGGAATAATTTGCATGCGGGGGCGGGGACTCCTCCAAGTGGTCCCTAAAGTGTGGAGTGGGCGGGGCGCGGCTTGATCGAGGGGCGTGGCTTCCAACGAGGGACTAAAGGCTCCTATTGAGGGGGCGTGGCTTGATCGGGAGGCGTGGCTTCCATCTGGGGCCTGAAGACTCCTATCGAGGGGGCGTGGCTTGATCGAGGAGCGTGGCTTCCAGCTGGGGCCTCCTGAAGATCTCTAATAAAGGGGCGTGGCTTGATCGGGGGCGTGGTTTCCATCTGGGGACTAAAGACTCCTATTGCGGGGGCGTGGCTTAATCAAGGGGCGTTGCTTCCAACTGGGGATCAAAGACTCTTAACGAGGGGCGTGGCCTGATCGATGGGGCGTGGCTTCCCACTAAGACCGAGACTCCTATCGTGGGGGCGTGGCTTCATCGAGGGGGCGTGGCTTCCACCTGGGGAAAGAAGACTCCTATTTGAGGGGGCGTGGCTTCCAGCTGGGAATCAAAGACTCCTATCGAGGGGCGTGGCTTGATCGAGGGGCGTGGCTTCTAACTGGGGCCTAAAGACTCCTATCGAGGGGGCGTGGCTTGATCGAGGGGCGTGGCTTCAAAGTGGCGACTAAGTACTCCTATCGAGGGGGCGTGGCTTGATGGAGGGGCGTGGCTTTTAACTGGGGCCTAAAGACTCCTGTCGAGGGGGCGTGGCTTGATCGAAGGGGCGTGGCTTCCAACTGGGGCTGAAAATATTCCTATTGAGGGGGCGTGGCTTGATCTAAGGGGCGTGGCTTCCCGCTGGCGCTGAAAAGACTAGGGGCTCCTATTGAGGGGGCGTGGCTTGAGCGAGGGGCGTGGCTTCCCAGTAGGGGCTCCTGTGAAGGGGCGTGGCTTGCTGGAGGGGCGTGGCTGCCCACTGGGCCGAAGGACTCCTACTGAGGGGGCGTGGCTTGATCGAGGGGCGTGGCTTCCAAGTGGAGCCGAAGTACTCCTATCGAGGGGGCGTGGCTTCCGCCTGGGGAAAGAAGACTCCTATCGAGGGGGCGTGGCTTGATCGAGGGGCGTGGCTTTCACCTGGGGAAAGAAGACTCCTATTTTTAGGGGGCGTGGCTTGATCGAGGGGCGTGGCTTCCGCCTAGGGAAAGAAGACTCCTATTTTAGGGGGCGTGGCTTCCACCTGGGAAAAGAAGACTCCTATCGAGGGGGCGTGGCTTTGATAGAGGGGTGTGGCTTCCAAGTGGAGCTATGTTCTCTTATTGAGGAGGGCGTGGCTTGGTGGAGGGGCGTGGCTTGGTGGAGGGGCGTGGCTGCCCACTGGGCCGAAGGACTCCTACTGAGGGGGCGTGGCTTGATCGAGGGGCGTGGCTTCCAAGTGGAGCCGAAGTACTCCTATCGAGGGGGCGTGGCTTCCGCCTGGGGAAAGAAGACTCCTATCGAGGGGGCGTGGCTTGATCGAGGGGCGTGGCTTTCACCTGGGGAAAGAAGACTCCTATTTTGGGGGCGTGGCTTGATCGAGGGGCGTGGCTTCCGCCTAGGGAAAGAAGACTCCTATTTTAGGGGGCGTGGCTTGATCGAGGGGGCGTGGCTTCCACCTGGGAAAAGAAGACTCCTATCGAGGGGGCGTGGCTTTGATAGAGGGGTGTGGCTTCCAAGTGGAGCTATGTACTCTTATTGAGGAGGGCGTGGCTTGGTGGAGGGGCGTGGCTTGGTGGAGGGGCGTGGCTGCCCACTGGGGCCGAAAGGCTCCTATCGAGGGGGCGTGGCTTGCGCGAGGGGCGCGGCTTCCAAGCAGGGGCTCCTGTGAAGGGGCGTGGCTTGATGGAGGGGCGTGGCCTGTGCGGCGGGGGCGTGGCCTCGCTCCTCCTCTCTCTCTCTCTCTCTCTCCCGGCCTGGCCATGGCGCGCCCGCTGCTCCTCCTGCTGCTCCTCTCCTCCTCCTGTTCCTCTCAGGCGACGGGGCAGCCTTGGGCGGACGCGCTGCTGTCCTCGGGGGCGGAGGCGTACGGGCGGGGCGAGTGGGCGGCGGTGGTGCTGTCCATGGAGCGGGCGCTGCGGGCGCGGGAAGGGCAGCGGGCGCGGGCGGCGGGCTCCCGGCGGGGCTGCGCGGAGAGGAGCCCTGGGGCGGCGAGGAGGAGCGGGACCCGCTGCTGGCCTTCCGGCGCCTCCTCCGCCGCGCGGCCTGCCTCCGAAGGGGCCTCCTCCTCCTCCCGGGAGGCGGCGGCGGCGGCGCCTCGGGCTTCCAACTGGGCGAGGAGGCCGAGCTCGAGTTCCGCAAGAGGAGCCCCTACAACTACCTCCAGGTCGCCTACTTCAAGGTCTGCGCCTGCTAGGCCTCGCTCCCTCACGGCGTCGCCATGGCAACCGGGCTCCCCCTCTCCCCCTCCCTCCCTCACAGCGTCGCCGTGGCAACCGGGCTCTAGCGAGGGGGCGGGGCTAGACCGAGGGGGCGGGGCTTCCAACTGAGAATAGAAAGACTCCTATTGAGGGGGCGGGGCTAGACCGAGGGGGCGGGGCTTCCGACTGGGGCTCTTTCCTGTCTTCCTCAGTTTCTATCCCTGGGACATCCCAGATGGGGGGAGGGGGGTGGCCACTTCACCTGGCCACTTCACCTAGGTTGCCCTGGGATTTCTGGGAGTTGTAGTTGTATATGTTTCTATCCACCTTTCTATCCCTGGGACATCCCAGATGGGAAGGGGGGTGGCCACTTCACCTGGCCACTTCACCTAGGTTGCCCTGGGATTTCTGGGAGTTGTAGTTGTATATGTTTCTATCCACCTTTCTATCCCTGGGACATCCCAGATGGGAAGGGGGGTGGCCACTTCACCTGGCCACTTCACCTAGGTTGCCCTGGGATTTCTGGGAGTTGTAGCTGTATATGTTTCTATCCACCTTTCTATCCCTGGGACATCCCAGATTGGGGGAGGGGGGTGGCCACTTCACCTGGCCACTTCACCCAGGTTGCTCTGGGATTTCTGGGAGTTGTAGCTGTATATGTTTCTATCCACCTTTCTATCCCTGGGACATCCCAGATGGGGGGAGGGGGGTGGCCACTTCACCTGGCCACTTCACCTAGGTTGCCCTGGGATTTCTGGGAGTTGTAGTTGTATATGTTTCTATCCACCTTTCTATCCCTGGGACATCCCAGATGGGAAGGGGGGTGGCCACTTCACCTGGCCACTTCACCTAGGTTGCTCTAGGATTCTGGGAGTTGTATTTGTATATTGTTATAACAATACAACAATACAATATTATTATTATTATTATTAAGTCCGTTCAGCAGTTCACCTACCTGGGAAGCATCATCTCTTCAGACGCCAAGATTGACAAAGAGATAGATCACAGATTATCAAAGGCATATAGTGCATTCGGAAGGCTTCACAAAAGAGTCTGGAGCAACAAGCACCTGAGACAAAGCACCAAAATCAGTGTGTACAGAGCTATCATACTGTCCATTCTCCTCTATGGGTCTGAAACATGGGTCACCTATCGCCAACACCTACAACTCCTCGAACGCTTTCATCAGCACTGTCTTCGCACAATCTTAAATATACACTGGACCGACTATGTGACGAATGTTGCTGTCCTTGAGCAAGCAGGGATCACCAGCATTGAGGCCATGCTATTGAGAACACAGCTGCGCTGGGCAGGGCACGTCTCTAGGATGGAGGACCACCGCCTCCCAAAGATACTACTCTACGGTGAACTCGCCACGGGTCAGCGCAAGAGAGGCGCCCCCCAAAAGAGATATAAGGACTCCCTGAAACAACATCTCAGGCTTGGCCAGATTGATCACCAACAATGGTCCACCCTGGCCTCACATCGGGAGGCATGGAGAAGCACTATCCACAATGCTGCGGCCTCTTTCGAGAAGACACGCCGAATGGGTCTCGAAGAGAAACGACAACGCAGAAAGAACCGCAACTTGGAAAAAACATCACCCAAGGAGACTTTCTGCTGCGCTTTCTGCAACCGAACTTGCCTATCTCAGATTGGCCTTTTTAGTCATCACCGCGCCTGTAAAAAGCGTGGGATGAGTCCTTCCTGAATCTTCGTTCGCGAAGTAATGCCGAGAGAGAGATAACTTAGATTAATATAATTGTAAAATAATATATTATTCCTCAGTTTCTATCCATCTTTCTGTCCCTGGGACATCCCAGATTTTTTTGGGAGGGGGGCACTTCACCTGGCCACTTCACCTAGGTTGCTCTGTAGGGAAAAAGGAACTGGGATTCTGGTAATTTTGTAATTTTATAATGTTATAATAATGTAATATAATTATTATATTGTAACAGATTAATATAATTGTAATATATCTAATATATAATATAATATTGAATATCTAATAATATATAATAATATAATATATAATAATATATAATAATATATAATATAATATATAATATATTATGATATATTATATAATATATAATAATATATAATATAATATTATATATTATAATATTATAATATTATATTATATTAGATCATAACATACATAGATATCAATATAATATATTCTATTACAACATATATAATATAATACCATAATATAATAATCATAACATATAATGATATAATACAATATATAATGAGATTATAACACACACACATATATAGATATCAATATAATATATTCTATTACAAAATATGTAATATAATAGCATAATATAATCATAACATATAATGATATAATGTAATAATATATAATAATATAACACATGCATATATATATTATATTGTATTGTTACATGTAAAATATAATCATGTAATAATATAACGTATTGATATAATTATTTATTTATTAATTACATACGTTTCTATCCTGCCCTTCCCCCCACAATATGGATGGAGGGTGATTAACAAATATTGAATGAATGAATGAATATAATCATAATATAATAGTATAATATCATATATAATAATATAACACACATATAAATATAATATATTCTATTACAACATGTATAATATAATCGTAGTATAATGACATATATTAAAATAATTATAATGTAATAGTATAATATAGTATGTAATAATATAACACATATAAATGAATATATTCATTATAACATGTAAAATATAATCGCAGTATAATGACATATATTAAAATAATTATAATAGTATAATATAACATAATAATATAACACACATAAATAGAATATATTCTATTATAACATGTATAATATAATCACAGTATAATGACATATATTAAAATAATTATAATATATACTAATATAACATTAAATGTATATATTGTTTATATAAATATAACATATTATATTATGGCATATATAATAGAATCAGAATATAATAATATATATTATTATTAGTATAATGTATACAACTATTATAACACACACATATATAAATATAACATTCTGTTATGGCATATATATAATAATAATAACATATACTACTATTATAACACATAAATATTATATATTATATTATGGCATATATTATAGAAGCCTAATATAATAACATATACTACTATTATAACACATATAAATATAATATATTATATTATGGCATATATAACAGAACCATAATATAATAACATATACTACTATTATAACACATAAATATGATATATATAATATAATATATATTGTGTATATATAATATTGATATTATACTGTAATACAATATACTGATAATAATGATATTATAATTATATTATTTATATTACAAGTAATATTGCTAATAATATTACATTATAATGTTATAGTATAATGTAATATATAATAGAAGTATTGTGCTATGGCCATAATATAATATATTGTATTTACATTTTACTTGTAAGCCGCTCTGAGTCCCCTTCGGGGTGAGAAGGGTAGCATATAAATGTCATAAATAAATATATCAATTAATAAATGTTTTATTGTGGGATATATAATCATAATATAAGAGTATAATACAATAATTATTATAATATAACATTATACTACAATATTATAACACATATAGAAATATAATCTATGAAAATATATAATAATATATTGTACGTTACTATGGATTATGACAGTGCTGTCCAACTTCTGGCGGGTCCAGGGCCGGATAAGAGGTCACTGATGACCCGCGGGGCCACTCGGCCCCGCCCCAGGCCCCGCCCCCCAGGCTCCCGCCCCAGGCCCCCGCCCCCCAGGCCAGGCCCCGCCTCTCCTAAAGTCGCCGGAAAGGAGGGGCTGAAGAGCAGCGCCGTCACAGGCCTGGCGTGACGCGCTGCTCTTGGCACCGCCTACTCCTCCTTCGGCGCCCTCCCTTCCTAGGCCGGGGAGCCGCCTGGTGGGCAGAAGGCAGAAGAACGGCAGCCGTCACAGGCCTGGCGTGACGCGCTGCTCCCTTGGCATCGCTTACTCCTTCTGGGCGCCTCTTCCTAGGCCGGGAGCCGCCGAAAGAGTAGGCGGCGCGAAGGGCAGCGCGTCACGCCAGGCCTGTGACGCGCTGCTCTTGGCGCCTTCTGCCCTTCTTCTTCGGCGGCTCCCGCCCCAGGTAGAGAGGGGGGGCCTAAAAGGAGGAGCTAGCTCTCTTCCTCCTCCCTGCCCCGCTCCCTCCCCGGCCGCCATTTTTTTAAAAATCAATTTTTTAAAAAATTTAAAAATGGCGGCTGAGGGCATAGGTGGGGCCGTGTCCAACAGGCTACGGGGCCGGATCTGGCCCCAGGGCCGCCAGTTGGACAGCCCTGGATTATGATTTTGGACCTACGTGCTTTGTTTTTAACTGCTTATTTACATGTATTTGAATGTATTTTTTAATGTCTTAATTTGGTATTATTTTTATTTATTTCTTTGATTTCTGCACAGTGACTCCCGGAGGCTCGCGATTATTATTGAATTATTATTGAATTATTATTGAATTATTATTGAATTATTGCCAACTTGGAAGTCGCTCTGAATCCCCTTCAAGGTTGAGATAGAGCAGGGTAAAAATACGTTAAATAAAATAAATAAATTAATTATAATTAATTAGTGTATGCGCGCACACAAACTGTTGTGTCTGCAGCCCTACATAAACAAGCCAAGGCCATTCCAGCCATCCCTTGCTTTGCCTTGCCACATCTTCCTCCCTAGGACACTCTCCTCCCTTTTCCCCCTTGTGCGCTCTTTCCTTTTCCTAAGGAGGGGCCGACGTGCCACGTAGGGGAAAAGGAGAAGGAGAAGAAGGGGCTGCAGCAAATCCCTTTCTTCCCGATGGTCTCAGGTTTCAGGCCCAGAGTCGGAAGAGCCAATGTGCACGGATCCGGCTCCCTTCTTTGCCTTCCATCGCTGCTTCAGAAGCAAAAATGCGTATTGCGTTGCTACCTTTAGCCTTTCCCAAGAAGTTATGCATTTTTAATGTTTATTTTTGTATTTATTATTATGTTTATTGTATACAAGTGCCAAACAAATACAGAGGCGACACCAGGCACGGGCAAACTTTGGGGGCTGCCCCGTGATGGAAGGAGGAAGGAAAGAGAGGAGGAAGGAAGGATGGAAGGAGAAAGGCAGGAGGGAAGAAAGGAAAGGAAAGGAAAAGACAGGAGAAAAACAGAAGGGAGGGGGAGAAAAGGAAAAAGAGGGGAGGAAGGGGGAGAGAGAAAGGAAAGTAGGGAGAGGTATTTGGAGAAGGAAGGAAAGAATGAGAAAGAAGAGAAAGAAACAGAAGGGAAGGAAGAAGTGTTGAAGGGAGGGAAGAAAGGAAAAGAGGGAAGGAAGGGAGAGAGAGAAAGGAAAGTGGGGAGAGGTATATGGAGAAGGAAGGAAAGAAGAGAAAGAAAGGGAAGGGAAGGAAGAAGTGTTGAAGGGAGGGAAGAAAGGAAAAGAGGGAAGGAAGGGAGAGAGAGAAAGGAAAGTGGGGAGAGGTATTTGGAGAAGGAAGGAAAGAATAAGAAAGAAGAGAAAGGAACGGAAGGGAAGGAAGAAGTGTTGAAGGGAGGGAAGAAAGGAAAGGAAGGGAGGGAGAGAGAGAAAGGAAAGTGGGGAGAGGTATATGGAGAAGGAAGGAAAAGAAGAGGAAGGAAGGGAAGGAAGAAGTGTTGAAGGAGGAAGAAAGGAAAAGAAGGAAGGTATTTGAGAGAAAGGAAAGTGGGGAAGGAATAAGAAGGAAGAGAGAAGAGAAAGGAAGGGAAGGAAGAAGTGTTGAAGGGGGAAGAAAGAAAAAAGAAGGAAGGAAGAGAAAGGAAAGTGGGGAGAGGTATTTGGAGAAGGAAGGAAAGAATAAGAAAGAAGAGAAAGAAACGGAAGGGAAGGAAGAAGTGTTGAAGGGAGGGAAGAAAGGAAAAGAAGGAAGGAGAGAGAGAGAAAGGAAAGTGGGGAGAGGTATTTGGAGAAGGAAGGAAAGAATAAGCAAGAAGAGAAAGAAATGGAAGGGATGGAAGAAGTGTTGAAGGGAGGGAAGAAAGGAAAAGAGGGAAGGAAGGGGGAGAGAGGAAAGTGGGGAGAGGTATTTGGAGAAGGAAGGAAAGAATAAGAAAGAAGAGAAAGAAACGGAAGGGAAGGAAGAAGTGTTGAAGGGAGGGAAGAAAGGAAAAGAAGGAAGGAAGGGAGAGAGAGAGGAAAGTGGGGAGAGGTATTTGGAGAAGGAAGGAAAGAATAAGAAAGAAGAGAAAGAAACAGAAGGGAAGGAAGAAGTGTTGAAGGGAGGGAAGAAAGGAAAAGAGGGAAGGAAGGGAGAGAGAGAGGATAGTGGGGAGAGGTATTTGGAGAAGGGAGGAAAGAATAAGAAAGAAGATAAAGAAATGGAAGGGAAGGAAGAAGTGTTGAAGGGAGGGAAGAAAGGAAAAGAAGGAAGGAAGGGAGAGAGAAAGGAAAGTGGGGAGAGGTATTTGGAGAAGGAAAGAACGAGAAAGAAGGTTAGAGAAAGGAAAGGAAGAAGTGTTGAAGGGAGGGAAGAAAGAAAAGGAAGGGAAAGGAAAAGAGTAGAACAGAAGGGAGGGGGAGAAAGAAAAAGAGGGAAGAGAGAGAGAAAGGAAAGTGGGGAGAGGTATTTTGAGAAGGAAGGAAAGAATGAAAAAGAAGGGTAGAGAAAGGAAGGGAGGGTAAAAGAAAGAAAGAAAAAGAAGAGAAAGGAAAGGAAGAAGTGTTGAAGGGAGGGAAGAAAGAAAAAGAACGAAAAGGAAAAGAAAGGAGAAGAACAGAAAGGAGGAGGAAGAAAGGGGAAAAAAGACAGATGGGAGAGAGAAAGGAAAGCGGAGAGAGATATTTGGAGAAGGAAAGAATGAAAAAGAAGGGTAGAGAAAGAGATGGAAGAAAGGATGAAAAAGAAGAGAAAGGAAGGGAAGGAAGAAGTGTTGAAGGGAGGGAACAAAGAAAAAGAGGAAAAGAAAGGAGAAGGACAGAAGGGAGGAGGAAGAAAGAAAAAAGACAGAAGGGAGAGAGAAAGGAAAGCGGAGAGAGATATTTGGAGAAAAGAGGGAAGAAAGAAAGAAAAAGAAGAGTAGAAAAAAGGAAGGGAGGGAAGGAAGAAAGAAAAAGAAGAGAAAGAGAAGGAGAAGAACAGAAAGGAGGGGGAGAAAGAAAAAATAGGGAAGGAAGGGAGAGAAAGGAAAGCGGGGAGAGGTATTTGAAGAAAAGAAAGAATGAGAAAGAAGGGAAGAAAAATAGGAAGAGAAGGAAGAAAGAAAAAGAAGCAAAGGGACGAGAGAGAGAGAGAGAGAGAGAGAGAAAGAAGAGGGGCGGAGGTGTATGAGGGAAAGGTAACGTCAAATAAAAATAATTGAGAAAGGAATAAAATGCCAATCAGGCTCTTCACGGTCTTCCTTTACTCAGATGAACAAGCTGGACAAGGCCGTGGCGGCCGCCCACACCTTCTTCGTGGCCAATCCGGACCACATGGAGATGAAGCAGAACCTGGACTACTACCAGATGATGGCCGGCGTCAAGGACTCGGACTTTGTGGACTTGGAAGCCAAGCCACACATGGTAGGAGACATTCCTAACAGCCAGAATGGTGGGAGTTGAAGTCCAAAATACCTGGGGGGGGGGGGTGACGTAACGGTGCGTCACCGGCCTGTGAGGGAATAAAGGGCCTGGCCCACCTCCCGCCCCGCTTGCTCACCTTGCCGGCGACTTGGCCCAGCCGCACAATGCCCAGCTTGAAGTTGGTCATGGCCGTGGCCGGCCCCCGGAAGAGAGCGCGGGCGGGCAGGCCGGGCGGACAAGGCACTTGAAGAAGGAGACGGAGGCGGGAGCCTCTCTTCCCAGAGCACGGCTGCCCTGACGTGGGTGCGTCCATGCCGCTCCCCTCTCTCTCCGGCCTCGGCGTGCGGATGGTTGCCTCTCTCGCGGATCGGGGGCGAGGGCGGTGGCACATCCCAACTTGCCCCCTCCGAGGCCCCTTGCGCGGGAGAGGGAAAGAGGCGATGGAGGTGGGGAAGTCCGCCTTGGCGCGTGGACGGTCGCCCCTCTCGCGGGCTTGGGCAGTGGCGCGTCCCGGTTGGAGGAGGAGACAGAGGCGGGGACCTCTCCTCTTCCCGGACCGCAGCAGCCCCGATGTGGGCGCGTCCATGCCGCTCTCTCCCGCCTTGGTGCGCGGACGGTCGCCTCTATCGGGGGCAAGGGTGGTGGCGCGTCCCGACTTGCCCCCTCCGAGGCCCCTGGCGCGGGAGAGGGAAAGAGGCGGCAGAGGTGGGGCAGCAGCACCATGCAGCAGCAATGCTGCTGCCGCCTCCTTTACCCACTGCCGCCAGCGCCTCGGATGCCCCTTTTGAGGCCCCTCGCACAGGAGAGGGAAAGAAGCGAGAGGCGACGGAGACGGGGCAGCAGCACCATGCAGCAGCAACGTTGCTGCCAGCGCCTCAGAGTGGTAAACATACCTTGTTCCCTGGGGGGTTATGTGGCCTAATTTGGTGTGTCTGCGTTGTGTGGTTTTGCTGTCTATAAGCCCCTCACCACGACACTTCTCTTTTTATCTATATAGATTTATTAATATACTAGCTGTACCCGGCAGGCGTTGCTGTGCCCTATTTAGGAGATGCGAGAAAGTCTGAGTATGTAAGGGTTGGAATTGATGTTACTTATGGTCTTGGTGGGGTCATGGCTGTGTCGTTGTGGGTTGTTCTGGTGGGTGGGATGTTGAAGTCCTGGGGAGTTGTCGGTGTGTGGTGTTGCTGGCGTCCTGCAGAGCTTGTGGGTATACAATGTTTTGTGTCTTTCCGTCTGCTGTGTTGATGTAGAGGTTGTGTGGTTTCCCGACTCTGGAGCACGCTACGTAGAGTTGTCCGTGAAAGAAGCATTCTGGTCTAGGCCACAGATTTGTAGTGGTTGGGGGGGATGGGTTGTGATAGGAAGTTGTGTTGTGTTGTGTGGGTAGGAATTGCTGGAGTATTGTGCCTGGGACGTGTGTGTATTTGGAGGTGTGTGTGGTGGTGAGTAGTGAGTGGAGTCCTGGGTTTTGTGTTGGGGAAGTTGTCAGGTATTTGTGGGGTGTATTTTGTGTGTGTTGTGGTGACATAGTTGTCTCAATCTGGCTGTGTGCTGGTTGTGATGTGGAGGGGGTGCTGCTTTTGCCTGTGGTGTTTGTTGTGTATTTTGGTTGGGGTGGGTTTTTGTGTTGCATGATTGGTTTTTTTTTTTGTGGGTTTTGCAAGTTTCTGTTATTCCGGCGGTATGTGTTTGTCAGTGGTGCCTGTGTCCCTGGTGCCCTATTTGTGTTAGTGTTATGTCCTCCTGCTAGTTGTTATGTCCTCCTGTGTTAGTTGGTTGTACTGTGTAAGTATCTGTTTAGCAGTGGTATGTATGCGTTGTGTGTGTTGTGTGTCTGTTGTGTTGTGAGTCTGTAGAGGTAGGCATCGCGAGTTGTGTGGCTGTCATTTTGTGGGTGTGGTGTTTATAAAGCACAATCTATCAGAACTACAGTTCCAAACTCCGACTGCCACTAAGAACCTGCTCCCTCCTGGAGCTTGGTCTTGACAGTTTAACCCACAAACACCAACTGACTAAATTCAATTCACTCAGCATTCTAACCTAGCCTTGACTGGCTCTGCCCACCGTTACTATGGGAACTCAACCTCCTGGCTTTTTGTGTGGGCCGATGTTGGCCAATGGGTTTCGCTGGCTGCCACAGAGGACACTGGGAAATGTAGGTTTTTTAAAATTGTTGTTTTGGGGGCCTTCTAGGTTTTGTGGGGGAAAGTTTCTTTGCTACAAACCTTCCTTGCCTGAGGCCTATTTTTGTTGCCAAGTTTGGTGTCTCTGCCTTGGAAGGTGTCTCTGCAGCCGCTTGCACAGCTGGTGCGGAGTTATGGGCTCGAGTGTCACCAGTATGCTGAAGACACTCAGCTCATTCTGAGGATGGAGGGCAGGCCTGGATCCGTCCCCGATAATTTCCAACGCTGCCTCGAAGCCGTTACTGGATGGCTGCGAGCCAGTAGGTTGCGGGTGAATCCGGCGAAGACGGCGATCTTGTGGCTAGGCCGCTCGGGTGGTGGGGATGTCCAGCTTCCGATCATGGATGGTGTGGCGTTATGCCCATCGCCTTCCGTAAAGAGCCTGGGGGTCCACTTGGACTCCCAGCTGACCATGGAGACCCAGGTCTCTGCGGTCAGCAAGTCTGCTTTTTTCCACCTTAGACAGGCAAGGAGGCTGCCCCCCTACCTATCCCGGAACGACCTGGCCACGGTGATCCAAGCCACGGTCATCTCGAGGCTGGATTACTGTAACGCGCTCTACGTTGGCCTTCCTCTGTCGGTGACCCGGAAGCTCAGGCTAGTGCAGAACACTGCCACCCGGCTTTTGTCTGGCATGCCAGCAGGTTGCCACATAACACCTACATACTTTGCAGGACCTGCACTGGGTGCCAATTGAGCACCGGATCACCTTCAAAGTGTTGTTTCTTACCTTTAAGGCCTTGCACGGCCTGGGGCCAGCGTACCTGAGGGACCGTCTCTCCCCATACTGCCCTGTGAGATCACTCCGTTCTGAGGATACCAACCTCTTGGCTGTCCCCTCTGTAAAAGTGGCCAAAGTGACAGCCACTCGTCGAGGGGCATTCTCGGTGATTGCACCGACACTCTGGAACGCCCTCCCTGCAGACACGCGTGCCATTCACGACCTGCTCCCCTTCAGGCGGGCGTGCAAGACCCACCTCTTCCAGCTTGCCTTCCATGTGTAGGTCTCAGTGGGATGCACACCCCCCCCCCCGTGGAAAGCTATTCTCACCCCAGGTTGTTTTTAAACTGCTGTTTATGGTATCTTAATGATGTTTTTATGATGTTTTAAGCTCTGTTTTTATTCTATGTCGCTGTTTTTATGCTGTGATGTTTTTAGTGTTGTGAGCCGCCCCGAGCCCGCCGGGAGTGGCGGCATAGAAGCCGAGTGAAATAAATAAATAAATAAATAAATAAATAAAGGTTTCTCTGTCTATGGCAGTCGTTCCATGGCGGGTCCTCCTTTATATATATAGATTATTATTATTATTATTATTATTGGTCATGGCCGTGGCTGGCCCCCGGAAGAGAGCGCAGGCGGGCTGGACGGCCGAAGCAGTTGGAGGAGGAGACGGAGGCGGGGGCCTCTCCTCTTCCCGGAGCGCGACCGCCCTGATGCGGGTGCATCCATGCCGCTCCCCTCTCTCTCCTGCCTCATCGCGCGGATGGTTGCCTCTCATGGAATCCGGGCTCAGGAGCGAGGGCGGTGGCGTGTCGCGACTTGCCTCCTCCAAGGCCCAAGGCGTGGGAGAGGGAAAGAGGCGACAGAGGTGCGGCAGCAGCACCACCATGCAGCACTGCCGCCACCTCTGCCCACTGCTGCCAGCGCCTCAGATGCCTCTTTTGAGGCCCCTCGCACAGGAGAGGGAGAGTCCGCCTTGGCGTGCGGACAGTCGCCCCTCTCACGGAAAGCGGGCTCGGGGGCGAGGGCGGTGACGCGTCCTGGTTGCAGGAGGAGACGGAGGCAGGGACCTCTCCTCTTCCCGGAGCACGGCCGCCCTGATGCGGGTGCGTCCATACTGCTCCGCTCTCTCTTCCGCCTTGGCGAGCGGATGGTCACCCCTATCCAGGGCGAGGGCGGTGGCGCGTCCCAACTTGCCACCTCCGAGGCCCCTGGCGCGGGAGAGGGAAAGAGGTGGCGGAGGTGGGGCAGCAGCACCATGGAGCAGCAATGCTGCTGCCGCCTCCTTTACCCACTGCCGCCAGCACCTCGGATGCCCCTTTTGAGGCCCCTCGCGTGGGAGAGGGAAAGAAGCGAGGAACGAGAGGCGACGGGGCAGCAGCACCATGCAGCAGCAACGCTGCCGGCAGCGACTCAGAGTGGTAAACATACCTTGTTCCCTGGGGGTTGATGTGGCCTAATTTGGTGTGTCTGCGTTGTGTGGTTTTGCTGTCTATAAGCCCCTCACCACGACACTTCTCTTTTTATATATATAGATATAATATAATATATTGTATATACATATAATATTGATAATATAATAATGTAATACAATATAATAATACTACTACTAATAGTATGATATTATAATTATATATTTTATATTGCATGTAATATTACTGATAATATTACAGTATAATGTTATAGAACAATGTAATATATAATACTAGCTGTACCCGGCACGCGTTGCTGTGCCCTATTTAGGAGATGCGAGAAAGTCTGAGTATGTAAGGGTTGGAAATGATGTGACTTACGGTCTTGGTGGGGTCATGTAGGCATGAATGGCGCACTTTCTATGTGTGCTCCAAATGATGTCATCTGGAAGCATGAGTTGTATTGTCTTCTATAGCGGAGGAAGTGTTTTGATTCTGGAGTGTGTCCACTCAGCAAAGTCTGTAGTGGTTGTGGAGGAGTGGCAAGTGGTGGTAGAGAGACTTTACCGGCTAGGCAGCACATTCCTGTTGTTTCTGCTGGGTATTTCAGGGCTTTGCAGTGTGTGCAGATGTGCGTTAGGGTGCCAATGTCGGCCTCTGGCACCATGCTGTAGTCTTCTGCAGCGTTGTATCTGAAGGCTAGGCGGTGGAATTGGTTGCGGTGTTTTTGAAGTTTGTTTTCTGTGTTGCGACGTCGTGTTTCTGCGCTCCTTGCGCGCTGCTGTTGTGTTGCATTTCTGCGTCTTCGTTGTTCCTGGCTGCGCGCTATTTCTTGTCGTGCAGTTCTTTGCATTTGGTTCTCAGCTGTGCGTCGTGCAGTGACCTGTTGTCTGTGTCTCTGCTGCGCAGTGCGTTTCTGTTCTGGCGTTTGTTCTGCCCTTTTTTGTTTGATGTATGTAGCGTTGTGAGTGTGTCGTCCGATGCTGTTATTTTTAGAAGGCATGGCTTGTCTTTTGGGTCAGTTTCTGTCTGTGTGGAAGAAAGGAATGGTTTTTGTTTGAGGTGGTGGTAGGTGTTGTGTGTACGGGGTCCCGTAAGGTTGGTGGGATGGGTTGTGATTGGAAGTTGTGTTGTGTTGTGTGGGTAGGAATTGCTGGAGAATTGCTCCCTCATAGAGTTTGGTTTTGACAGTTTAACCCTCAAACACCAACTGACTGAACTCAAACCACTCAGCATTCTATCCTAGCCTTGGATGGCTCCTGCCAGCATTGCTATGGTTACTCTTCCTCTCTGCATTTTGTGTGGGCCAATGTCGGCCAATGGCATTTGCTGGCAGCCACGGAGGATGCTGGGAAATGTAGTTTTTTTAACTCGTTGTTTTGGGGGCCTTTTAGGTTTGGGGGGGGGAGTTTCTTTGCTACAAACGTACCTTGCTTGAGGCCTATTTCTGTTGGCAAGTTTTGTGTTTCTGCGTTGTAAGGTTTCTCTGTTTGAAGTAGTCTTCACATGACGACTGTTCCTTTATATATATAGATTAATATTGTGCTATGGCAATAATATAATATATTGTATTTACATTTTACTTGTAAGCTCTGGCTCACACCACCGCCCCCTTACAGGGATTAATCGCCCCCCAAATGCACCTGAGGCCCTCACCGCCCCCCCTAGATTGCGCCACCGCCCACCAGGGGGCGGTACCGCACACTTTGGGACTGATGGTCGTAAATAAATACATAGTCTATGTACATAATAAAAGTCAGTGTTTGCAGCGGGAGGTGCGGCGGAATATGTGGCAGCTTTCTGATTGGCTCCCACTGTGGGATTATTGTGGCTGATTGGCCAGCCTCAGAACTCCAACATTCTAAGGCACCAGACAGAAGGAAATTGGTTGCCACTGAGGGAGTATTTGCATAAAGGACTCTGAATGGCTAGCAACCAAGAATCCAAGCCTCTTTATTCAAACAACATGATTGGTTGCCACTGAGGGAGAATTTGCAAAACTGACTCTGATTGGCCAGCTTCTAGATTCTAACATTCTAAGGTGATGGAGACGGAAAAAGGAAAGGCCTCAGACAGTCAGTCACTGCGGCCCACAGCAATGACGGATCAGGACCAAACTTGGCACACAGGGGCCCAATGGCCCACTTCACAACCTGGTGTGGTTTAGGGCAGGATGGGCCACGAATGATGGGATTTGCAGTACTTTCACCCGATTCACTTCCCAAACAATGACCCACTCTCCATCCTACTGCAGTTTAGAGGAGAGCGGACCATGGATGATGGGACTTGAAGTACCTATACCCCATGACCGCAGCAGCGCCCAACATAGACCGATAAAGACCATACTTGGTACACAGAGCCCCCATGATCCACTCTACATTCTACTACAGTATGGAGGAGGGTGGACCATGGATGATGGGACTTGAAGTACCTCTACTCATTTCTGGAGTGTTCTGCGGCCCTCATCCAATGACTACTCAAGACCAAACTTGGCACACATAACCCCCATTACCCCCTTAACATCCTGGAGAGGTTTAGGGGAGGTGGACCACGGATTATGGGATTTGTAGTACTTTCAAATGCTTTTGTTCCAACAGACCACTATGGCCCCCAACAAGGAACAATAAAGATCTAACTTGGCACACTGAGCCCCTATGACCCACTCTACATTCTACTGCAGTTTGGAGGAGGGTGGAAGGAAGTCGTTGCCCCGCTCTGATTCTGCTTTGGTCAGGCCTTCTCACCGGGAATAATGGAACTGTAACTCTGGGGGGCACCCTCTCTCTTGTGGCTTTTTCCATAGGAGGAATTCCGCCTGGGAGTCAGCTACTACACGGAGGAGAAGCCGCAGGCAGCCGTCTTGCACCTGGAAAAGGCTCTGGAAGCCTATTGGGAGGCCGACGCCGAGTGCCGGGCCCTTTGCGAAGGGCCTTACGATTACGAAGGATACAACTATTTGGAATACGCGGCTGACCTGTACCAAGCCATGGTTGGTGAGCTCCGTGTCACGTTGGGTGCATCTACCCTTTAGTTCAGTATCAGAAAGGATGTCATAAGGAAAAGGAGGCAGGCTTCCTTTCTGGCAGAGTAGGATCACATTGCAGGAATGGATGGCCATCTGTCGGGAGTGCTTTGATTGTGTTTTTCCGGCCTGGCAGAGCTGGGATTGGATTTGGTGGCCTTTGGAGGTCTCTTCCAACTCTGTGATTTTATGATTTAGGAAACTCTGGGATTGAACATTATTTTTGTTCCTGGGTTATTAATAATAATAATCTATATATATAAAGGAAGACTCGTCATCGAATGACTGCCAGAGGCAGAGAAACCTTCCAAGGCAGACAAACTAAACTTGGCAACAAAAATAGGCCTCAGGCAAGGAAGGTTTTTAGCAAAGAAACTTTCCCCCCCAAAACCTAGAAGGCCCCCAAAACAACGATTAAAAAACTACATTTCCCAGCATCGTCTGTGGCCGCCAGCGAAACCCATTGGCCAACATCGGCCCACACAAAATGCAGGGAGGTTGAGTTACCATAGTAACGGTGGGCGAAGCCAGCCAAGGCTAGGATAGAATGCTGAGTGATTTGAGTTTAGTCAGTTGGTGTTTGTGGGTTAAACTGTCAAGGCCACGCTCTAGGTGGGAGACAAATAGGGCACCAGGGACACAGGCACCACTGACAAACACATAACCCCAGAATAACACAAACTTGCAAAACCCACCAAAAAAAATCCTGCAACACAAAAACCCACCCCAAACAAAATACACAACAAACACCACTGACAAAAGCAACACCCCCTCCACATCACAACCAGCACACAGCCAGACTGAAACAACTATGTCACCACAACACACACAAAATACACCCCACAAATACCTGACACCTTCCCCAACACAAAACCCAGGACTGCACTCACTACTCACCACCACACACACCTCCAAATACACACATGTCCCAGGCACAATCCTCCAGCAATTCCTACCCACACAACTCAACACAACTTCCTATCACAAGCCATCCCCCCAACCTTACGGGACCCCGCACACACAACACCTACCACCACCACAAACAAAAACCAACTCCACCTATACTCCAACCACAACACAACACTGCACTGAAACTCTACAAACACACACAAATATCCAAAACACCCCACCCACACAAGCATCAACCTCTATATCAACACAGCAGACAGAAAGACAAAAAACATTGTATATCCACAAGCTCTGCAGAATGCCAGCAACACCACACACC
Source organism: Anolis apletophallus (assembly GCA_030556195.1). Classification (NCBI taxonomy): domain Eukaryota; kingdom Metazoa; phylum Chordata; class Lepidosauria; order Squamata; family Anolidae; genus Anolis; species Anolis apletophallus. The sequence continues at coordinate 22,073,102 of JARBWK010000017.1, read as the reverse complement.
GACAACTCCCCAGGACTTCAACATCCCACCCACCAGAACAACCCACAACGACACAGCCATGACCCCACCAAGACCATAAGTAACATCAATTCTAACCCTTATATACTCAGACTTTCTCGCATCTCCTAAATAGGGCACAGCAACGCGTGCCGGGTACAGCTAGTAATAATATAAATACAAATACAACGCAGCATCAACAAAAACAAGCAAGCAAAACAATATAAATAAAAACACTATAAATACCCTTACCTAATTGATTCTATCAAGAGTCCAAATCAAACCCAACTGTAAGGACTCTCTATATTACACTTTCAACTGTGGCCGGGTAGTTTCCTTATTCCACCCTTACCACCTATTTATATAAAGACTCCTTTTATTTCCACTTGCTGCCGCCATATAATGTAATAAGTATTCACTCAGGTCAGCTTTCCCACTTACCTTCCGATTACTGTGTCAGGGCAGGGTATCCCTCTAACCCAAACTCCCACTGACACTATTTGTTAACTTTCGCTGCCACCATTCACTATACTTGGCTACCCACTAGGAAGAAGTTGTTTTCGAGACTTGTGGGTGAAGGAACTACGCGGGGATATATCTTTGTTAAAGAACTGTAAAATTTATTCAAACAGTGTTCTAAGCGTGGAGGTTTCAGAGTTCAAATCTTCGGTGGTTACAGTATCTTCTCAGAGGCACGTATCTTAAGGTTACCATATACACTAACTATGGAGATACAACTTGATACTATATAGCTGCACTCCCAGAACCAATAGCTCAGCAGCCTTTACACTAACTGCTTGTCCTTAAACCCAACTGCTTTCCTAGCAGTTCAAACACAGCTTTTCTTCTACTCTCTCTCAGAGTAGAGTCCGAGTCTTTTTTAAAAAAACCCGCTGACAGCAGGCTAAAACGGACTCCCTGACTCTCCACACACACCCTCTCTCCTTCGACTTTCGCTGTCAACTCCCAATTGCTAAAGTTTGAATCCGAAGATTCTAAGGCCATTTGCAGGCTCCGCCTCCTGTTTCCACGGTAACTGAAACCCCTTGGAGGTTCTGCAAGCTAATATCTCCGTTAACCCTTTAGGGTTTCCCAAGTTTTCACCCCTTCAACATATATATGCATATATAAATATCAACCATATTTAAAACCTGTAATAAAGAAATATGACTTCACCACACCAACTTTCCCCAGATCCAACCCCTTGTTTCACCATCAATAATAATTGTTATTATCTGTCTATCTATACACATAATAAAACTGAAAATATGTATGTGTGTGTGCCTGAGGTCTCCACTTACACAGACAAGCTCCTGCCTCCAAAACAGATATAGCTCCCAATACTCAGGATATGACTCTCCCTGCAATGACATTGTGCAGGGCTGTCCAACTTCTACCGGCCCAGGGGCCTGAATTCCGGTCACTGATGACCTGGGGGGCCGAAGGGTCTGCCCCCAGCTCTGCCCCGCCCCGGGCTCTCATAAGAGGCATCCATACAATCAAATATAACCTTTTACTAAGGGGAAATGCAGGGAGGGAATACATAAGGGGCATCCATATACAATGACATAATAATAACATAAAGGTTAGCCTACCTTCCCAAACGCGCAGGATCCAGGAGTAGCCGGACCACGAGCAGAGGCGACGACCGACCGAGGCAGCAGCCGAGAAGGTCCAAATCGCGTCTGCGTGGGCCGCAGGGATTAAGTAGCCGAGATTTTGGCAACAGGAGTATCGCGAGACTACGGAAGCCACACGGGATTTCGCTCTCAACGCAGGCGTGATCTCGCGTTGAGAGCAAAATCCCGTGTGGCTTCCGTAGTCTCGCGATACTTGCTCCGGAACCTGGAAGTGGGTAATTTTAAAAAATATTATTTAATTTATTTTTTTATTTTTATTTTTTATTAAAAGGCTTAGGGGGCCGCAGGGAAGGGGCTGGGGGGCCGTATATGGCCCCAGGGCCGCCAGTTGGACAGCACCATGAACATGCCCAAGAGCCCTGCCAATGTCCTCCACACGGAGGCGCCTCAAGAACGCCCCTACGCAAATGCTTACTTTGCCTATTGGTTGAGCCGCCCCACACTGCACCCGGGCGGGCGCCCCTGGGGACGTGGCGCCCTATGCAAATGCGTACTTTGCGTACTGCTTGAGCCACCCCTGCCTCCACAAACACCATACTGCCCAGCACCCAGGTGAAGGCTTTCAGTACATTTTATGGGCAGTACCTAATTCTGCCAGGCAGGAAAAGCCCAATCGAAGCCTTCCTGACAGATGGCCAACAATTGAATCTGGTTCGGACTTGATTAGAATTAAAAACTCCCCTCGTTTGCCTTCCTTTTCCCAGACCATTACATGCAAGTCTTGAGCTGCAAGCAAAGCTGTGCCACGGAGCTGGCCTCCCAACCGGGGCGAGACAAACCCCTCGAAGACTTCCTCCCGTCGCATTTCAACTACCTCCAGTTTGCGTACTACAACAGTGAGTCGAAGGGAAGGCTTCATTGCAGCCCCGTTCCTCCTTTTGGGGTGCTCACGTACCTTCGGGGGGGGGGGGGGCATCTGCACGGTAGATTTGAGTTTCCTTGTTGGAGAGAAAAGTGGGGTGTAAACAAACGTAATAATATTTTAAATAATATACTAGCTGTGCCCTTCCACGTGTTGCTGTGGCCTATAGTAAGAATTTTCGAAGTAGGGGTGGCTATCTGGACGATTATGAAAGAGAGGTACTTACCTATACCTTCCCCCCTTTTTCTTCCCCTTCCCCTTTCTCTCCTTTCTTCCTTCTCTGCCTCTTTCTTTTATTCCTTCTTTCACCCTTCGGTTTCATCCTCCCTTCACTCTTTCCTTCCTTTTTCATCTCCTTTCTTCCCTCCCTGCTTCCTTCCTTCTTTCACTTTTTATTTCCTTTTCTCCTCCCTTCTTTACCTCTTTCCGTTCCTTTATCTTTCCTTTCTACTTTCTCTTCTTCCTTCCTTTGGTCCTTCCTTCCTTCTCTCTTTTCTTCCTTTCCTTTTTCTTTTTTTCCCTCCCTCCTTCTCTCTTTCCTTCCTTCCCCCTTTCCCTCCTTCATTCCCTCCCTTTTTCCCTCCCTTCTTCCTTCTCTCCTTCCTTCCTGTCTGTTCTCCTTCCTTCCTTCCTTCTTTACCTCTTTCCTGCCTTTCCTTTTTCTTTCCTTTCTACTTTCTCTTCCTCATTCCTTTGCTCCTTCCTTCCTTCCCTCTTTCCTTCTTTCCCTCCCTCCTTCTCTCTTTCCTTCCTCCCCCTTTCCCTCTTTCATTCCTTCCCCTTTTCCCTCCCTCCTTTCTTCTCTGTTCTCCTTCCTTCCTTCTTTACCTCTTTCCTGCCTTTCCTTTTTCTTTCCTTTCTACTTTCTCTTCTTCCTTCCTTTGGTCCTTCCTTCCTTCCTTCCTTCTCTCTTTCCTTCCTTTCCTCTTTCTTTCTTTCCCTCCCTCCTTCTCTCTTTCCTTCCTTCCCCCTTTCCCTCCTTCATTCCCTCCCTTTTTCCCTCCCTTCTTCCTTCTCTCCTTCCTTCCTGTCTGTTCTCCTTCCTTCCTTCCTTCTTTACCTCTTTCCTGCCTTTCCTTTTTCTTTCCTTTCTACTTTCTCTTCCTCATTCCTTTGCTCCTTCCTTCCTTCCCTCTTTCCTTCTTTCCCTCCCTCCTTCTCTCTTTCCTTCCTCCCCCTTTCCCTCTTTCATTCCTTCCCCTTTCCCTCCCTCCTTTCTTCTCTGTTCTCCTTCCTTCCTTCTTTACCTCTTTCCTGCCTTTCCTTTTTCTTTCCTTTCTACTTTCTCTTCTTCCTTCCTTTAATACCTCTTTCCTTCCCTCCCCCTTTCCTTCCTTCCCCCTTTCCCTCCTTCATTCCTTCCCCTTTCCCCCTCCTTTCTTCTCTCCTTCCTTCTCTCCTTCCTTCCTTCCTTCCTTCCTTCTTTCCTTCCTGTTCTCCCCAATCCCATGGTGGAGTCCCTTCTAACTCTATTCTATGAGTGTATTTAATATATAGTAGTAACATATTATGTTTGTATGTATGTGTGCGGAGGGCGGATATTGTGGCAGCTTTCTGATTGGTTTCCACTGTAGTATTACTTGCATTTGGCTTCTGATTGGATAGCTTCAACATTCTAAGACTCTGAAGTGGCTGAGAGGGGAAAGGCAAGGGCCTGAGGCTGACAGAAATGGTGATTGGTTGCCACTGTAGTGTTATTTGCATATGGGTTCTGATTGGTCCACCTCAACATTCTAACATTCTGAAGTGGCTGAGAGTGGAAAGGCCTCAGTGGCATCTCCCCCTTTTTTTAGGATTTAGGGTTTGTCAGTTATTTTTAGGGGGTTTTTTTTGGTTTTTTATTTTTGTTGGTCACACCTTGCGTTGTGAGAGGTTTTGCTGCCAAATTTGGTGTGATTCCGTTCAGTGGTTCTTTTGTTTACTTCAGACTCAATACAGACAGAGCATTTATAAACCTCATCTCCCCAATGAGGACTCGAGGCGGCTATTTTTACTATTTTTTACTCAATGTTATTTACTCAATGTTGAGATGGAATTTGCAAAATGTGTGACAGTTGAAGTGGTATTGAAGAGCTTGAATTGGATCCTTATATTGTTATTATAGTTAATTATATCATTTTCTCGGCTTTACTTTCGCAAACGAAGATTCTTAGGAAGGACTCATCCCACGCTTTCTACAAGCGTGTTCATGACCATGAAGACCAATCTGAGATAGGCAAATCCGGATGCAGAAAGCACAGCAGAAAGTCTCCTTGGGTGATTTGTTTCCAAGTTGCGGTTCTTTCTGCGTTGTCGAGATCCATTCGGCGTGTCTTCTCGAAAGAGGCTGCAGCATTGTGGATAGTACATCTCCACGTCTCTCGATGTGAGGCCAGGGTGGACCATTGTTGGTGATCAATCTGGCTGAACCGGAGGTGTTGTTTCAGGGAGTCCTTATATCTCTTCTTTGGGGCATCTCTCTTGCGAGTTCACCATAGAGTAGTATCTTTGGGAGGCGGTGGTCCTCCATCCTAGAGACGTGCCCTGCCCAGCGCAGCTGTGTTCTCAATCGCATGGCCTCAACGCTGGTGACCCCTGCTTGCTCAAGGACAGCGACATTTGTCACATAGTCGGTCCAGTGTATATTTAGGACTGTGCGAAGACAGCGCTGATGAAAGCTTTGGAGGAGTCATAGGCGTTGGCGATAGGTGACCCATGTTTCAGACCCATAGAGGAGAATAGACAGTACGTTAGCTCTATACACACTGAGTTTGGTGCTTTGCCTCAGGTGCTTGTTGCTCCAGACTCTTTTGGGAAGCCTTCCAAATGCACTCTATGCCTTTGATGATCTGTGATCTCTCTCTTTGTCGATCTTGGCGTCTGAAGAGATGATGCTTCCCAGGGAGGTGAACTGCTGAACGGACTTAAGCACAGATGTGCCTATGCTGACATGGGGATGGTGGTGTTCTTCCTGTGGTGCGGGCTGGTAGAGGACTTCCCTTTCCTTCAGGCTGACTTCCAGCCCAAACGGCTCTGCAGCTGTTGCAAAGCAGGATGTTAATCCTATGCTGATGTGGGGATTATGATGTTCTTCCTGTGGTGCGGGCTGGTAGAGGACTTCCCTTTCTTCAGGCTGACTTCCAGCCCAAACGGCTCTCAGCTGTCGCAAAGCAGGATGGTGCTGATGTGGGGATTATGATGTTCTTTCTGTGGTGCGGGCTGGTAGAGGACTTCCCTTTCCTTCAGGCTGACTTCCAGCCCAAACGGCTCTGCAGCTGTCGCAAAGCAGGATGTTAATCCTATGCTGATGTGGGGATTATGGTGTTCTTCCTGTGGTGCGGGCTGGTAGAGGACTTCCCTTTTCTTCAGGCTGACTTCCAGCCCAAACGGCTCTGCAGCTGTTGCAAAGCAGGATGTGAGGCGCTGCAGGGCTGCTTCTGAATGTTCTCCCCTTCACAGGCGGTGACTACGAGAAGGCCATTGAGTGTGCCAAGACGTTCCTGCTCTTTTTCCCCGATGACGAAGTCATGAACCAGAACCTGGCCTATTACACCGCGGTGCTTGGAGAGGAGCTGGCGAAAAACGTAGATCCCAGAGAGGTGAGCGCGGCCTACTTCTGTTGCTGGTCTTCCTCCTTCTTTGGATCAACAAATACGACACTGGCCAAAACATGTTGTTGTTGTTATGTAAAGATTAAGTATTCTCCCACTGATCTCATATCCATCCCAACTGCAGAGAAGTCAGAGTAACTGGAAAGATGCCAATTCCAATTTCAAAATATTTATCGTGTCAGAAGCAAATTGAGAATACAGTTGTAATGTACTAGCGTTGCTGTGGCATAGTCTGTCCCGCGCACCTCTCGCTAAAGGCATGCTCAGGACTCTGGGAAGGAAGAGAATGCGGAAGGAAGGGGTTAAGAAAGAAAGAAAGAGGAAATAAAGGAAGGGAGGGGGAGAAGAAGACAGAAAAGAATAGAAGAGGAAGGAAGAAAAGAAAAGCAGGAGAGAGACAAGGAGGGGAAAAGAAAGAAGGAAATGGGAAGGGAGGAAAGGAAGGAGAAGAGATGAAAGGAAATAATGAAGGGGAAAAAGGAAGGAAAGGAAGAAAGGAAGAGGGAGAATGGAGAGAACAAAGGAAGGGGAGAATAGGGAGGAAGGAAGAAGGAGAGCAGGAAAGAGGGGAAAAGGTGAAGGGGACAAAAGAAAGGAAGGAAGAGGAAGGAAGGAAGAGGGAGAATGAAGCAAAGAAGGAAGGGGAGAGGGAGGGAAAAGGAAGGAGAAGAGGAGAAGGAAAGGGTGAGAAAGGGAAAGGAAGGAAGGAAGGAAGGAAGAGGAAGGGAGAATGGAGGAAAGAAGGAAGGGGAGAGGGAGGGAAAAGGAAGGAGAAAATGAGAAGGAAAGGGTGAAGGGAAAGGAAGGAAGGGAGAATGGAGGAATGAAGGAAGGGGATAGGGGGAAAGGAGGGAGAAGGAAAAGGAAAGTGGAGAAAGGAAGGAAGAGGGAGAATGGAGGAAAGAAGGAGGAAGAGAGGGGGAAAGGAAGGAGAGAAGGAGAAGGAAAGGGTGAAGGGGAGAAAGGAAGGAAGAGGGAGAATGGAGGAAAGAAGGAAGGGGGAGAGGGAGGGAAAAGGAAGGAGGGAAGGAAGGAACAAAGAGGGAGGGAGGAAAGAAGGTAGGGAGAGAGGGAGGAAAAAGAACAGAAGGGGGAGGAGGGCGCGGGGCCAAGGTGGACCTTGGTGTCTACGTCACCGAGGCAGTCCCTCCGGAAGGCGCCGAAGAGGCAGCAGCTCTTGAGCTGCCCGACGATGCGGGCGATGAGCTGGGCGTCCCCGTGGGCACTGAGGCGGGTCCGTGGTGCGGGGCCAGGCAGGGCCAGGCCCGTGGCGGAGGACGAAGATGAAGACGAGGCGCCTCCGCCGGGCTCCGCCATCCCCGGCGAAGAGGGCAGGGCAGAGCAGCAGGGGGGATGAGCAGAGCAGGGATGAGGAAGAGACGCGCATTTCACTCCTCCCGCTGCATGCTGGGAAACCGAGGCCCGGCCTGCTCTGGAGAGCCAGATGCAATCATGAAAGAGCCACACGTGGCTCGCGAGCCATAGCTTCCTGACCCCAGGTCCAGACCAAACTCCATATTGATATCAGTGCTAAAGATTCGGACAGTGTTACTCAGAGACTTTATTTCAGTTTATTATTATTATTATTACTATTATTATTAGAGGGTGAAGTATTTCCCCCCTGGTCTCATAATATCCCAACTAGCAGGACTGTGGAGCTCATATCAGAGTTTGGAATGAGAATTCAAGGTCAAAACGTAAATAAGGAAGTGCCTCATGGAGCCTGTCGCTTTCTTCTCCCTTTTCAGAACGTCCAGCTCTACCGGAGGCGAAGCCTGTTGGAAAAAGAGCTCCTGTTCTTCGCCTATGACAGTTTCGGGATTCCTTTCGTGGACCCGGTGAGTCAAGAAAAGAGGAATTATTGGGGCTGCATCCCATGGACTGGCAGTGGGAGGTGGACTGAAATACACAACACTAGAAGAAGGATGTGGAAGGGACTATTTGCCGTGAAAAGGCATAGGGGGACGACAAAAATATTTTGCACAAAAATAGTTTGCACTCATTGGCTCCAGAGCGCGAGTCACGCTCTGGAGCCCAGTGCGCATGCGCAAATCTCCGCGCCCGTGCACTGGCTCTAGAGCGGGCGGCGCGCTTTGGGGCCAGTACGCAGGCGCGGAGATTTTTCACGCACGAGCAGGAGCTTCTGAAGCGCTGTAGCACTTTAGAAGCTTTTGCGCATGCGCAAAAAATCTCCGCGTCCGCATACTGGCCTCAAAGCGCGCATCCCGCTTTGGAGCCAGTGCGCGGGCGACGGGGCGATGGGGGCGTGCCTGTGTACTGGCCCCAAAGCACGCCTCCCACTTTGGAGCCAGTGCGCGGGCGACGGGGCGACGGGGCCGCGCCTGTGTACTGGCCCCAAAGCGTGCATCCCGCTTTGGAGCCAGTGTGTGGGCGACGGGGCCGGCTGCGGAGGCGCAGCCGGGGCCGGCGCGGCGGGCCCCTCCCAGGTGACGACGCCCCTCCCAGGTGGCGACACCCTACGCGCTTGCGTAGTCGGCGTAATGCTTCCACCGGCCCCGACCACAGCTTCTCCAGGCTAGAGGAGGGTAGTGCCAAGCCAGTGGTGGCATAGCTAGCCACCACTGGCTTGGCAGTACCCTCCTCAAGGGTGAAGAAGCTGTGGTAGCGCTGAAGCCGGGGGAGAGGGCGGGCTTGGCGTGACCTGGCCTGGCTCTGGCCCCTCTGGTCCTGGGATCAACCAGTCGATCACGATCTACCACAGCCCTGATTTTATCGATATTGTTCTCCAGGCTAGAGGAGGGTAGTGCCAAGCCAGTGGTGGCATAGCTAGTTGTGGTAGCCGGGGAGGGGGTGGGGCTTGGCGCAGTATGGCTCCGCCCCCTCTAGAAGTGCCCCATCCGGCTGGGATCGACGTCCTTCGGTCCTGGGATCAACCAGTCGATCACGATCGACTTCCAGGGCAGCCCTGATTTTATCGATATTGTTATATAAAATATAATACTATAGTTTTAGAAGAATATATCAATATATTTTATTTGTATTATACTATTACATTATTATATTATATTACTACCTTATTTTTTCTGTTGTTGTCGTCGTTATGTCAGGGGAGAACTGGTGCTGGAGGTCCTGCGTTGAGTAGAGAGTTGAACCAACTCTACGTCTCTGTAGGTGCAATGACTTGCGCATCGATCCACACTTGCGCGTCGATGCTTTGGAAGTTCTTTGTGTTCTCCGTGAGCAATGCCTCTTTTAATTTTCTTTTTCCCATTTTGCCTCGAAGGATACCTGGACCCCGGCGGAGGTGATCCCTAAGCGGCTGAGGGACAAGCAGAAGTGAGACTTCTTTTGGAGGCAGCTGTCTTTGCTTGTGCGCTTCTTTACTTCTTCTTGGTTATCTGGATATTAAGGGATGCTCACTCTGTATGTGGAAATATTTCCTTTTTTAAGCATCTGAGTGGAATAATTCCCTAGCTAGCATGAGGTTGTCCAAGAAAGGAGTGTCATTTTAAAAAGCAGCATTTCCTATATGCTAATTTTATACACACACACACACACATACACACACAAATATTAGCTTGGGTACCTGGCGTTACCTGGGAGATATCTATCTATCTATTCTATTCTATGTATATAATAAAAGTCAGTGTTTGCGGCGGTGCGGAGGACGGGAGGTGCGGAGGAATATGTGCCAGCATTTTGATTGGTTGCCACTTTATTTGCATAAAGGACACTGATTGGCCAGCCTCAGAACTCCCGACACTCTAAGGCAGGGGTGGGCAATTATTTTTTTCAAGGGGCCACACGAGAGCCAAAAAATATTATGGAGGGCCGCACCTAAGGTTGAGCTACATTCTAATCTATATTATTTATTTATTTATTTATTTACCATATTTACTATATATTACACATCATTAATATTGACACATTAATATATCGAGAAATATTCATATATTATTAGTATTAATATCATAATTAATATCGGGCAGCGGAAGAGAGGCGGCAAAGGGCTCTCCGCCGCTACCCGCCGCCTCCCTTCCGCTGCCCAGGGATGAGGCCGAGGGGGAGCCGCACCGTCTCTCTCCCTGCGGCCTCCTCTTCGGCCAGCGGAAGGAAGGCGGCAGCCGGCGTAGGAGAGCCCTCAACCGCCTCTCCTCCGCTGCCCGAGGAGAGGGCCGCGGGGGAGGGAGATCGAGCGGTTCCCCTTTGCCCTCCTCTTCGGCCTCCTCCTCTACACATACACACACACACATATATACACAACAACATATAAACACAAACATACAAACACATATAAATACACAACCACATACAAACACATATATCTACACACCTATACATACACATCCACACTAATACATACACATCCACACACACACATACATACACAACCACATACAAACACATATATCTACACACCTATACATACACATCCACACTAATACATACACATCCACACACACACATACAAACACATATAAATACACAACCACATACAAACACATATATCTACACACCTATACATACACATCCACACTAATACATACACATACACACACACACATACAAATCTACACACCTATACATACACATCCACACTAATACATACACATCCACACACACATACATACACATACACACCTATACATCCACACTAATACATACACATACACACACACAAACACATATAAATACACAACCACATACAAACACATATATACACACCTATACATACACATCCACACTAATACATACACATACATACACACACATACAAACACATATAAATACACAAACACATACAAACACATATATCTACACACCTATACATACACATCCACACTAATACATACACATACACACACACATACAAACACATATAAATACACAAACACATACAAACACATATATCTACACACCTATACATACACATCCACACTAATACATACACATACACACACATACAAACACATATAAATACACAAACACATACAAACACATATATCTACACACCTATACATACACATCCACACTAATACATACACATATATACACACACATATCAGCACCTCTCCATATATACACATACATACATACATATACATACACAAACACACATATATATACACGTACTCAAACACAAAAAAACCCACAGAAAAATACAAAAATACACATACCAAGAACTATATACACACACGTACACACACACACATATATACACACACAAATAAACACAAACCAATACCTGCACACACACATACACACATACCCCCAAAAAACCATACACACATACAACTATAAACACACATACACACACACATATATATACACACAACAAACATGCTCACATCATTTCCACAACTTACATACCCAGACTTTCTCACATCACCAACATAGGGCACAGCAACGCGTGCCGGGTTCAGCTAGTTATAGTATATATATAGACATTATAATATATTGAAATTATAATATATAGTATCATTATATTATTTATTATATTATTATTATAAAATTATTATTATAAAATAATAATAAAAACCACTAAAATAAAATGAAATGAAATTCAAGAAGGCAAGGTGTAAACCAAGATGGAGGCTGACGTCCTCAAGAGAGGAAGGATCCCAAGGTGGAATGGCCCAATGGCCCCAGCCCAGAGGATGGCAAAGTGGACCCAGAGCAGAGCAGCAGACGATCGGAGGCTGCAGGCCCCCGCCCGCTCTCGCCCCTAGCCATTCCCCAGCTGATCGCCCTGCCATGGAGTGCCTGCCATCCCGGCTTTGGAGTGCCTGCCATCCTGGGAGGCGACCCAGGCCTGCACTGGCTGCCTATTGAGTTCCGGATCCCCTTCAAAGTGTTAGTTTTGACTTTCAAGGCCTTGTGTGGTCTGGGGCCAGTGCACCTGAGGGACCGCCTAACCCCATACTGTCCCGTGAGAACACTTCGATCCGAAGAGGGGAATCTTTTAACTGTGCCTAGCAACAAGGAGTTCCGGCTCACTTCAACGCGAAGGAGGGCGTTTTCTGTCATCGCCCCAGTCCTCTGGAATGCGCTACCCCCAGAGGTTAGGGCCTTGCGCAACCTGTTGGCTTTCCGGAAGGCCTGTAAGGCATTCCTATTCCGATAGGCCTTTGAGCCGTGATACGCCATTTTTAGACTGTGTTTCTTCTCGTAATTGTTTTATTTTGTTTTTAATGTTATGGTTGATGTATCCTGGGCCTGTCCAACAGGCGGCCCGCGGGCTGGACACGGCCCTCCAGCCCCTTGGACACGGCCCCCAACCCTCCTGCAATAAAAAAAAATTCTTTAAAAATTCCGGGGAAAAAAAATCCAAAAAATTAATTTTTTTTAAAAGTGCACATGCGCACGGCGGCGCAAATGCCATCCAAGGCCGCCGCGAGGGGAGGAGCCAAGGGAGCTTCCCTTGGCTTCTCTCCCTCCTTACAAGCGTCGCTCTCTCAGGCGCCAGAAGCGGCGAAATCGCCCGCTTCTGGTGCCCGCGAAAGAGTGACGCTGTAGAAGGGGAGGAGCCAAGGGAGCTCCCTTGGCAACCGCCCTCCACAGCGTCACTCTCGGGCGGCAGAAGCGGCGAAATCGCCCGCTTCTGGCGCCGAGAGTGACGCTGTAGAAGGAGGGAGGAGCCAAGGGGCTTCCTTGGCTTCGCCCTCACTCACAGCGTCACTCTCGGGCGCCAGAAGCGGCGAAATCGCCCGCTCCTGGCGCCCGAGAGTGACGCTGTAGAAGGGAGGGAGGAGCCAAGGGAGCTTCCTTGGCTTTCGCCCTCCAGCTACTCTCGGGCGCGTCACTCTCGGGCGCCAGAGGGCGGCGAGCCAATCGCCCGCTCCTGGCGCCCGAGAGTGCTTCTGGCGCCCGAGAGTGACGCTGCAGAAGGGAGGAGGGAGGAGCTAAGGGGAGCTTCCCTTGGCTTCGCCCTCCCTTACAGCATCACTCTCGGGCGCCAGAAGCGGTGAAATCGCCCGCTTCTGGCGTCTGAGAGTGACGCTGTAGAAGGGAGGAGGAGCCAGGGAGCTTCCCTTGGCCGCCCTCCCCTTACAGCGTCACTCTCGGGCGCCAGAAGCGGCGAAATCGCCCGCTTCTGGCGCCCGAGAGTGACGCTGTAGAAGGGAGAGAGGAGCCAAGGGGAGCTTCCCTTGGCTTCGCCCTCCCTTACAGCGTCACTCTCAGGCGCTAGAAGCGGCGAAATCGCCCGCTTCTGGCGCCCGAGAGTGACGCTGTAGAAGGGAGAGAGGAGCAAGGGGGCTTCCCCCTGCTTCTCAGCTTCCTCTCAGGCGGCAGGCGGCGAAATCGCCGTCACTCTCGGGCGCCAGAAGCGGAGGAAAGCTTCCCTTGGCCGCCCTCTGGCGCCGGGAGAGTGCCGCTTCTGGCGCCCAGAGAGTGGAGAGAGGGAGCCAAGGGAGCTTCCCTTGGCTTCGCCCTCCCAGCGTCACTCTCGGGCGGCAGAAGCGGCGATCGAAATCGCCCCGCTTCTGGCGCCGAGAGTGACGCTGTAGAAGGGAGAGAGGAGCCAAGGGGAGCTTGCCTTGGCTTCGCCCTCCCTTACAGCGTCACTCGGGCGGCAGAAGCGGCGAAATCGCCCGCTTCTGGCGCCCGAGAGTGACGCTGTAGAAGGGAGGGAGGAGCCAAGGGGAGCTTGCCTTGGCTTCGCCCTCCCTTACAGCGTCACTCTCTGGCGGCAGAAGCGGCGAAATCGCCCGCTTCTGGCGCGCCGAGAGAGTGACGCTGTAGAAGGGAGAGAGGAGCCAAGGGAGCTTCCTTGGCTTCGCCCCCTCCCCACAGCGTCGCCTCCTCGAGGGCGGCAGAAGCGGCGAAGCGTCCTCTCGCCCGCTTCTGGCGCCCCGAGAGTGACGCTGTAGAAGGGAGAGAGGAGCCAAGGGAGCTTCCCTTGGCTTCGCCTCCCTTACAGCGTCACGCTCTCGGGCGGCAGAAGCGGCGAAATCGCCCTCTTCTGGCGCCCGAGAGTGGACGCTGTAGAAGGGAGGGAGGAGCCAAGGGAGCTTCCTTGGCCAGCCCTCGGGCCAGAACAGCGTCGCTTCTCTCGAGAGGCGGCAGAGGGAGCGGCCGAAATCGCCAGCTTCTGGCGGCTTCTGGCGCCCAAGAGTGACGCTGTAGAGGGGGAGGGAGGAGCCAGCGTCACTCTCGGGCGGGGGCTTGCCCCACTTCTGTCGCCCCTCCTAGAAGGGAGGGAGGAGCCAGCGTCGCCCTCTCGGGCGCCAGAAGCGGCGAAATCGCCGCTTCTGGCGCCCGAGAGTGACGCTGTAGAAGGAGGGAGGAGCCAAGGGAGGGAGGAGCCAAGGCTTCTGGCTTCCTTGGCTTCCTTGGCCCTCCCGTACAGCGTCACTCTCGGGCGCCAGAAGCGGCAGTATATAAGTTGGAATAATAAATAAATAAATAAATAAAGTAAGTTCTGGTGGTGAACACTAGGTGGCGCTGGTGCTTTGCTTCTATCCCTATCTCACAGGAGTTTCTCCAAGCTTCGGCTTTATTCTTCACTAACTTGCACGCTGCTTTTTTGCCCTCTGCTCTAAACCTCGATGTTTGTACCTCGGCACAGGCATCAAAAGCGACGCCTTTTCACCTCCACGCGGAGTTGCGAACTTGGCTCCGTCTGAGATGTTTTCCTTTCGTTTTGGTCTCCCGTCGCCAGGGTGGAGCGCGAAACGGCGGCCCGCATCTCCGAGGAGATCGGCAACCTCATGAAGGAGATCGAGACGCTGGTGGAAGAGAAGACGAAGGAGTCCTCGGACATGAACAGGATGGTGCGGGAAGGTGAGGAGCCTGCCTTGTGAGGGTTCACAAGGCCCGCCTCGGGCACGGCGCAGCACAACTCCTTGGTGTTTCTTCCTCGCCGCAGGAGGGCCTTTGCTCTACGATGGCCTCCACGTCGCCATGAACTCCAAGGTGCTCAACGGCTCCCAGCGTGTGGTGGTGGACGGCGTCCTCTCCGAGGAAGAGTGCCGGGCTCTGCAGAGGCTAACCAATGTGAGTCCCTTCCTGCCAGTCCTTGTGCTACGGCTTTCGCTGACTCCATGAAATTGTAATTTTTGTGATTTTTTCATGATTATTTCAGGAATAATTTTCATTATTATTTTTGTGAATATTTTTCATGATTATGTTTGTGAATATTTTTCATGATTATTTTGGGAATATTATTATTATTATTATTGTGAATATTTTTTATTATTTTGTGAATATTTTTCATTATTAGTTTTGAGAATTTTTTCATCATTATGTTTGTGAATATTTTTCATGATTATGTTTGTGAATATTTTTTGATTATTTTGTGAATATTTTCCATGATTATTTTTGTGAATATTTTTCATTATTATGTTTGTGAATATTTTTTGATTATTTTGTGAATATTTTCCATGATTATTTTTGTGAATATTTTTCATTATTATGTTTGTGAATATTTTTCATTATTATTGTGAATATTTTTTGATTATTTTGGGAATATTTTTCATGATTATTTTTGTGAATATTTTTGATTATTTTGTGAATATTTTTCATGATTATGTTTGTGAATATTTTTTATTATTTTTTGTGAATATTTTTCATGATTATTTTGGGAATATTTTTCATGATTATGTTTGTGAATATTTTCATTATTAGTTTTGGGAATGTTTTTCATGATTATGTTTGGGAATATTTATTATTATTTTTGTGAATATTTTTTATTATTTTGGGGATATTTTTCATGATTATTTTGGGGAATATTTTTTATTATTGTGAATATTTTTTATTATTTTGGGGATATTTTTCATGATTATTTTTGGGAATATTTTGGGAATATTTTTCATGATTATGTTTGGGAATATTTTTTATTATTCTTTGTGAATATTTTTTATTATTTTGGGAATATTTTTCATGATTATGTTTGGGAATATGTTTTGACTATTTTGGGAATATTTTTCAAGATTATTTTGGGAATATTTTTCATGATTATGTTTGGGAATATGTTTTGACTATTTTGGGAATATTTTTCAAGATTATTTTGGGAATATTTTTCATGATTATGTTTGGGAATATGTTTTGACTATTTTGGGAATATTTTTCAAGATTATTTTGGGAATATTTTTCATGATTATGTTTGTGAATATTTTTCAATATTTTTCATGATTATTTTGGGGAATAATAATAATAAATATTATTATTATTATTTCCTTCTTTCCCTCCTTCCCCCTTTCTCTGCTTCTTCCTTTGTCTCCTTTCTTCCCTCCCTGTTTCCTTCCTCCTTTCGCTTTTTATTTCCTTTTCTCCTTCCTTCCTTCTTTACCTCTTTCCTGCCTTTCCTTTCCTTTCTACTTTCTCTTCTTTCTTCCTTCGGTACCTCTTTCTTTCCTTCCCTCCTTCCTTCTTTCCCTCCCTCCTCCTCTCTTTCTTTCCTTCCCTTTTTCCCCTCCCTCCTTTCTTCTCTCCTTCCGTCCTGTCTGTTCTCCTTCCTTTCTTCTATACCTCTTTTCTGCCTTCCATTCTTTTTTCTTTCCTTTCTACTTTCTCTTCTTCCTTCCTTCGATACCTCTTTCTTTCCTTCCTTCCCTCCTTCCTTCCTTTGGTCCTGATCCGTCATTGCTGTGGGCCGCAGTGACTGCCTGCCTGAGGCCTTTCCTTTTCTCTCTGCGTCACCTTTCTCGCTCAGTGGCAACCAATCATGTTGTTTGAATGAAGAGGCTTGGATTCTTGGGTGCTGGGCAATCAGAGTCCTTTATGCAAATAATCCTTCAGTGAGAGCCAATCAGAAAGCTGCCACATATTCCTCCACACCTCCGCACCTCCCACCGCAAACACTGACTTTTATTATATACATAGATTACATGTAATATAAAATAAATAATTATAATATTATATGTATATACAATATAAACATATAAATATTATATTATATACAATCTATTATATTATATTATATTATTAGTAAAGCACAGGAGACAAGATGGAAGTGAGGACACAATGGAGCCATGCGTTCAAATGGCAGGAAAAGAGAGGTGGCAAGAGCTGTTTGGCAGTGAAATATTATGCCTTGAAGTCTATCGGAGTCTTCTTCTCCAAAGCAGAGGCTGGACGGCCATCTGTCGGGGGTGCTTTGATGGTGTCTTCCTGCCTGGTAGAAAGAAGGGTGTCTGGACTGGATGGCACTTGAGGTCTAACTCTAGAAACTTAGGATTCGGGAATGTTTTGGAACTCTAACTCTAGGAAGCTAGGCTCCGTTGCGCAAAGTTACACCCTGCTCTCTCTCTCTCTCGACTTCTGAGGCGGCCGCTTCAGCTGGAGATGGCTATCGAGGGAAAACGTCACCCCACACTCCCAGCGAGACCTTTTATGGCGTCACCGTCTACAAAGCGCTGAAGGTAAGTGTGGTAAAGTCATATTTATTGCTTACAGGTTGTAAATGTAGTTGATATTTATGTATATGTAAGTATTTTGTAAGGGTGGAACTTCGCTAACCCTAAGGGGTAATAGTGATATTATCTGGCAGAGCTTCCAGATAATATCACTGGAGGCGGAGCCTGCAGGTGGCTTTAGAATCCTCGGATTCAAATATTTTCAGTTGGTGGATAACTGCAAACGCAGAAAGGTGTGAGTGAGAATTAGGGAGTCTGTTTAGCCAGCTTTCAGCATGGTTTAAAAGACTCAAGGTTTATTCTAAGCCTGACTCTACTCTGGGAAAGTGTGGAGGTGTGTAGACTGCTAGAGAAGCAGTGGCTTTTAATGACCAGCAGAGAGTGTGTAAACTGCTGAGTTATTAGTTTAGGAGTGCAGTAGCTTTGTGTTAGACTCTATCTCCACAAGTTAGCATCTTGTAACCTTAAGAAAGTACCTCTGAGTAGATTGTAACCACCCAAGCTCTTGAACTCTGGAAACCTCTACGCTTAAGCCTCTGTTTAAATAAACTTGGTGGCAGCTAGTGAAAAGAAGAGAATCCTTGCATATTGTGGTGGCGTTGGCAATATATTCTGCCCTGTTACAACCTGAGTTCGAATCCTCACATTCTCTCCACACTTAAGACACAAATTCGAATTCAGATCCATCACACCATTGGCAGTAAGACAGACCTTTACAAATCAAGACTGTCGGAAGTACAGGGAGAGATGGGGACAAGCGGGTCCTTCCCCAGAGGAGGATGGATCTGGGAAAGTCTCCTCCACCGGTTTCTTGCCTTGGCAGCTGGGGCAGGAGGGTACGGTGCCCATGGGCAGCGCCTACCTCTACTACAATGCCACGGAGAAGGTCCGGCGAGTGATGGAGTCCTACTTCCGGCTGGACGTCCCTCTGTATTTCTCCTACTCCCACTTGGTGTGCCGCACAGCGATCGAAGGTGAGGCTTTGGCATCCTCTGTGCCACCTGGGGGGGGGGTGTCTTTGGGGTAGTCCCAATAGATTAGGGGTCGGGAACCTATGGGGTCGTGAGCCATATGTGACTCTTTTGAGGATTCAATCTGACTCTCCGCCTGTCCCGCTATGTCTTCCTCTCCCAGATAAACAGGAGGATCGGGTGGATCCTAGCCATCCCGTCCATGTGGACAACTGCGTCCTCAACGCGGAGGCCTTGGTGTGCGTCAAGGAGCCACCGGCCTACACGTTTCGGGATTACAGGTGAGAACACTGCCAAGGTTTTTTCAGAGCTACTTTGCAGACAAGATCTCGGTCCTCCTCTGGGACCTTCCAGCCACAATTGGTACAGTGAGCGCAGGCCCGGATCAAGGCCCCTCCCCCGGCTCTGCCCCTCCCCGCCCCCGCCTCCTCGCCGGGTTGAAGGAAGGCGGGCGGGGCAAGGAGGAGAAAGAGGCGCCCTCCCGCCGTGCGTCCTGCACTTTTCGGCGGGGCTTTTCGACGGGGCTGGCGCGACGCAAGGGAGGAGGGCCGGCGGCGCAGCTTCCCCTGCCTGGCGACGCCAAGCCAGGGAGGAGGCGGAGAGGAGTCCCGCCGCCGACCCTTCTCCCTTGCGTGGCGTGACGACGCAAGGGAGGAGGGGCGGCGGCACGGCTTCTCTCCGTCTCCCTGGCTTGGCATCGCCAGGCAGGAGAAGACGCGCCACCGGCCCTCCTCCCTTGTGTCGTCACGCCACACAAGGGAGGGAGGGGCGGGCGCGGCTTCTCTCCGCCTCCCTGGCTAGGGCGTCGCCAGGCAGGGAGGAGGAGGCAGAGAGAATTCGCGCCGCCGGCCCTCCTCCCATGCGTCGTCACGCCCTTTTCAGGCCGGCTTTAGGAGGGAGGGCGGATCGGCTCCGCGCTGGCGAGGAGGCGGGGGCGGAGCCGGAGGCGAGGAGGGGTGGAGTCAGGGGCGGAGCCGCTCCTCCTCCCTCCTAAAGCAGAGCCGAGGGGAGCAGAGCAAAGGGAGGGGGGCTTTTTCAAAAAAAAAAATTTTGAATTTTTTTTTGAATTTTTTTTTTGGGGGGTCTGGATCTCCATTGCTGAAAAAGCCAGGGTTAGATCCTTCGGTTCCCTCCTATTACCGCCCGGTTTGAATTTATCGTTTCTGGGCAAGGTGGTTGAGAGGGCAGCAATGGAGCAGCTGCAGACCTTCCTAGATGACACAACCGGACTAGATCCCTTCCAGTCTGGCTTCCGTTCAGGGCATGATAACATAACATTGTTTGAGTCCACAGTGCTCTCTGGGTGTAGGTGAACTACAACTCCCAAACTCAAGGTCAGTTCCCAAGCAAACCCTTTCAGTACTTTCTGTTGGTAATGAGAGTTCAATAGGCCAAGTTTGGTTCAATTCCATTGTTGCAAGAGTTCAGGATGCTCTTTGAGTGTGTGTTAACTATAAATCCCAGAAACTGTCACTCCCAAATGTCAAGGTCTATTTTCCCCAAACGCCATCTGTGTTCACATTTGGGCATCTTGAGTGTTCATGCCAAGTTTGGTCCTGATCCAACATTGCTTCCATTCGGGGCACGGGACGGAGACGGTATTGGTTTCCATCGCAGATCAGCTATGCTGCCAGCTTGACCAGGGTGGATCGGCACTGCTTGTGTTATTGGACCTCACAGCAGCGTTTGATACAGTCGATTTCGATCATTTGTAGCACCGCCTTGCTGTGGCTGGAGTGAGGAGGACAGCGTTGAAGCCGCTGTCCTCGTTCCGCCACAATCGGAAACAGCGAGTGCTAAGGAGGGGGGGGGCGCTGGCCTCTGGGGGATTCCCCCTACCTTGTGGGGTCCCTCAGGGGGCCATACTCTCCCCACTGTTATTTAACATCCATATGCGGCCACTTGCTCAGTTGGTGCGTAGCTTTGGGCTTGAGTGCCACCAGTACGCTGACGACACCCAGCTCATTCTGAGGATGGAGGGCCGGCCGGACTCTGTACCCGATAATTTCCATCTGTGCCTTGAAGCCGTTACTGGATGGCTGCGAGCCAGCAGGTTGAAGGTGAATCCAGCGAAGTCGGAAATCCTGTGGCTGGGCCGTCCGGGTGACTTTCGCGAAGCGGCGCTCGGAGATCCGAGGCGTATCGGGGAAAACCCCGAGCTGTGGACCAGGGCTGTCCAACTTCTTTTGGCCCAGGGGCCGGAGTTCTGGTCACTGATGACCTGGGGGGCCGCAGCGGGGGGCGGGGTTGCTCGCGGGGGCGCTCCTGACGGCGTGCTGACGTTAGCACGCCTGACGTAACCACGCGGGCGTCCTGCGCGGCCCGCCCCTTTTCGGCGAGGCCTGCTGACGTCACCAAGCCCCACCGAACAGGGACGCCGTGCTTGGTGATGCCGGCGTGGTGCCGGGTTCCTTCCACCTCTTCCTCCTCACCGCTGAGGAGGAAGAGGTGGAAGGAGCCGGCGCCACGCCGGCGTCACCAAGCGCAGCGTCCTTTTGGCGGGCTTGGCGGCGTCAGCAAGCCTCGCCGAAAAGGACGCCCGTGCATGCGCGCCAGGGCGCACCTGGTGACGCCCGGCGTGGCACGGGTTCCTTTCACCTCTTCTTCCTCAGCGGTGAGGAGGAAGAGGTGGAAGGAACCGGTGCCACGCCGCGTCCCCTGCGCGGCCCGGCCCTTTCGGCGGAGGCCTGCTGACGTCGCCAAGCCCCGCCGAAAAGGGACGCCGTGCTTGGTGATGCCGGCATGGTGCCGGGTTCCTTCCACCTCTTCCTCCTCACCGCTGAGGAGGAAGAGGTGAAAGGAACCCGGCGCCACGCCGGCGTCACCAAGCGCGGCGTCCCTTTTCGGCGGGGCTTGGCGACGTCAGCAAGCCTCGCCGAAAAAGGCGCGCCGTGCATGCGCGCCAGGGCGCACCTGGTGACGCCGGCGTGGCACCGGGTTCCTTTCACCTCTTCTTCCTCAGCGGTGAGGAGGAAGAGGTGGAAGGAATCCCGCGCCCCGCCGGCGGCACGAAGAGCGGCGTCCCTTTTCGGTGGGGCGTGGCGCCGTCAGGAAGCCTCGCCGAAAAAGGACGCCGTGCATGCGCGCCAGGGCGCACTTGGTAGCGCCGGCGTGGCACCGGGTTCCTTCCACCTCTTCCTCCTCAGCGGTGAGGAGGAAGAGGTGGAAGGAACCCGGCGCCACGCCGGCGTCACCAAGCGCGGCGTCCCTTTTCGGCGGGGCTTGGCGACGTCACCCAGCCCCGCCGAAAAGGGGCAGGCCGCGCAGGACGCCTCTCCCGCCCGGCATCCTGTGCGGCCTGCCCCTTTCGGCAGGCCTGGGAGGACGTCAGACGCCGGCGCCTCCATCTCTTCCTCCTCGCCGAAAAGGGGCAGGACGCCGCGCAGGACGCCGGGCGGGAGAGGCGAGGCGCCCTCCTGTGTGTGCCCTCGAGCGCCCCGAGCGATACTGCCGTATGGAGTGCAGGGGATTCCCAAACAAATAATATAATCCGCAATGGATGGGTGCTTCCGTCAACGGGAGAAAATATATGGATCCTGCCCGTTTCGGGTTCTTCTTCAGGACGGTGGCGACCAGGAGAATTGCAACGCTAAAAGATAAACATAAAATTGTAGCTCCAAACGAGTAGCCTCACAACAAATGAATGTTCCAAATGCTAACACTGATGTCTATGTATGACTTGACGTGTTTTATGATTGTTTCAGATGCTTATGTTGATATCTATGTATGTTTTGATGAATATAGGATTTCACATCAATCAGTCTCCATTGTTACTTGCTTGGCGAGGCACTATGCCCGTCATCATCAGTAAAAAGTCTGGGAGTCCTTCTGGACCCTCTGCTGTCAATGGAGGCCCAAATCTCCACTGTCAGCAGAGCTGCCTTCTTCCACCTGCAACAGGCGAGGCGTCTGGCCCCCTATCTGTCCCGAAATGACCTAGCCATGGTGATCCAGGCCACGGTCATCTCAAAACTTGACTACTGTAACGCTCTTTACATTGGCCTACCCTTGACCGTGATCCGGAAACTTAAACTAGTGCAGAATGCTGCGGCCCGACTGCTCGCTGGTGAACCTGCGAGTTGTCGTACTACACCGGTTCTCCAGGGTCTGCACTAGTTGCCTATTGAGCACCGGATCACCTTCAAGGCGTTAGTTTTGACTTTCAAGGCCTTGTATGGTCTGGGGCCAGTGTACTTGAGGGATCGCCTGTTCCCATATAACCCCCCGAGATCCCTACGGTCAGAGGATCAGAACCTCTTGGATATGCCCAGTGTAAAATCCTTCCGCCTGACAACAACTCGACGAAGGGCCTTTTCCATCATTGCCCCGGTATTATGAAATGCCTTTCCGCTCTTCCAAAGCACTTATTGGGCCGTTAGCTCATGGCTTTCCGAGACAAACCTCAAATGAACCCAAAACAGGTTTCTCGACTCGGGGAACTTGAACCTCCTCATTAAATAATACGATTCTAAATCTAATTCTAGTGCCATCCTCTACTTGAACGGCGACTTTGAAGGCGGCGTGTTTTACTTCACCGAACTGGATGCCGAAACAGTCACGGTGAGTTGAGGTCTTTTCCGTTCGTCACGAAGCAGGACAGAGAGGGATTGTAACTTCCCTCGGCACAAGACTCTTCTTTTTTTCTTTTTTCTTTTTGGTTTTTATTGTATTGCTTTGTTTTGAATGTAAGCCGCCCCGAGCCATTTGGGAGTGGTGGTTGATAAATCTAATAAATAAATCACATTTTAAAAAATAAGCATGGAGGTTTCAGAGTTCAAAGCTTGGGTGGTTACAGTATCTTCTTATAGGCATGTATCTTAAGGTTACACTACACTATGGAGATACAACTTGATTTAAGTAATTCTTTATTGTGTTTTTTTTTTAACATAAAGCATAGGGGTAAGGGAAAAAGGCACAAGACTCTTCTTAATGGTGCCTCAAATTGCACTGGCCTTTTCTGCTGCAGCTTCACACTCTTGGCTCATTTTCATGATCTAAGACTCCTCTAGATTTCTTTCGCATGGACTGTATAATATAATGCAGGGGTCGGGAACCTATGGCTCGGGAGCCAGATGTGGCTCTTTTCGTGATTGCAGCTGGCTCTCCAGAGCAGCCCGGGCCTCGGTTTCCCAGCATGCAGCGGGGAGGAGTGACACATTCTACTTTCTCCCTCTTCCTTCCTTCCTTTCTCCCCCTTCACCCTTTCCTTCTCTCCTTCCTTTTCCCTCCCTCTCTCCCCTTCCTTCTTTCCTCCATTCTCCCTCCCTCCCTCTTCCTTCCTAACTTCCTTCCTAACTTCCTTCCTTCCTTCCTCTTCTATTCTTTTTCCCCAAGTCTTCCTTTCCTTCTCCTTCCTTTCTTTCCACTTCCCTCTCTCCCCTTCTTTCTTTTCTTCTTTTCCCTTCATTATTTTACTTTTCTTCACTCCCTTTCCTTTCTTTTCCCCCTTTCCTTTCCTCCCTTCCTATTTCCTTCTTTCTTTTCCCCTCCTTGTTTCTCTCCTGCTTTTCTTTTCTTCCTTTTCTATAGTTCCACCTCTAAAACACTCCTCCCTTTTGGCCCCCGTGTAGGGTGATCAGCGGCTCAGGGCAGCCGGGCCTGCCCCACGGCAATGGCACACGCGTGGAAGTTTTGCGCATGCGCCATTGCTGCAGGGCGATCCCAGCCGCCCAGATCCGCCAACTGTCCCCCACCACAAGGCCAAAAAGAAGGAGCGCCCTGCAGGAGGAGGCGCCCTGCCTCCGGCCACCCAACACTCCTCCCCCTCGCCCCCGCATAGGGTGACCACTGACCCCGGGCAGTTGGGCCCACCCTGCGGCAACGGCGCATCAGCAAAACTTGCTGGCTCCACACACTCGTGCACCCTCCACGAGGCTGGAGAGTGAGGGCTCGCCAAAATAAGGTTCGCTTACCATTTTAAATTAACTTAGTCCGACCCTGCGTATATAGATGGGTACCCTAGAGCAGTGTTTCCCTACCAGTTTGCCGTGGCACACTAGTGTGCCGTGAGCGATCACCAGGTGTGCCGTGGGAAATGTGAACCTCCAATCCCCTTTCTTCCCCCTCCTGCCGAACACTTTTTCTTCTCCGCTCGGGCTCCCTTCTTCCCAGCCTCGCTCTACTCGCTTTGCCTCGCTTTGCTCTGGGGCAAGTCTGCGCAGTAGCGCCCGCACGGGTCACGCCTTCCTCCCTCCCCCCTCCCCTCCTGAACACGCTCACCCTGCCCCCTCGGATCAAAATGGCGGGAGAAGCGGCAGTGTCGAAGAAAAAGTAAGTGTTGGGCAGGAGGGGGAAGAAAGGGCGCGAAGGGGGAGGAAGAGGTCTCTGTCGAAAGCTGGCATGGGCACACTTGGACCTTCCAGGTGTTTTGGACTCCAACTCCCACCATTCCTAGCAGCCTCAGGCCCTTTTCCTCCCCCCCCCCCTCAGCCACTTAAGCAGGAAAGGGCCTCAGGCTGTTCGGAATGGTGGGAGTTGGAGTCCAAAGCACCCAGAGGGCCGAAGTTTTCCCGTGCCTGTTTGAGGGACCTTAAAGTGGTGAGCCTCCTTCCAACATTGTGATTCTGGATAGAAAACAAACAACAACATAACATAACATTGTTTGAGTCCACAGTGCTCTCTGGGTGTAGGTGAACTACAACTTCCAAACTCAAGGTCCATTCCCAAGCAAACCCTTTCAGTACTTTCTGTTGGTAATGAGGGTTCAATATGCCAAGTTTGGTTCAATTCCATTGTTGCAAGAGTTCATGATGCTCTTTGATTGTGTGTTAACTATAAATCCCAGAAACTGTCACTCCCAAATGTCAAGGTCTATTTTCCCCAAACTCCATCTGCGTTCACATTTGGGCATATTGAGTATTCATGCCAGGTTTGGTCCTGATCCAACATTGTTTGAGTCCACAGTGCTCTCTGGATATAGGTGAACTACAACTCCAAAACCCAAGGTCAATGCCCACCAAACTCTTATAGCATTTTCTCTTGGTTATGGGAGTTCTGTGTGGGAAGTTTATGTCATTCTGCCATTCCTGCCAGGATATCTATGTTGTGTTCATTGAAACAGGCCCAGGTTTCACACTGAGTGTATAAATACATCTAAAAACATATTAACTATATGTATTATTGTGTTAGAGTGTCGTTTTTGTGTCATTTTGGTTGGTGGTGTGCCCCAGGATTTTGGAAATGTAAAAAATGTGCTGCGGCTCAAAAAAGGTTGAAAAACACTACCTTAAGATACATGCCTCTGAGAAGATACTGTAACCACCTAAGCTTTGAACTCTGAAACCTCCACGCTTAGAACACTGTTTGAACCACGCATCGTTAACCCACCGCCTAGCTGTGACAGGGGTGAGGGGGACTGCTCATAGCTGTCCTCCTTCCTCCTGGATCGGGTTGGGAAACACTGCCCTAGGCACAATATTCCTGTTGACACAGCTTCGGGTGGCATTGGCCTTTTTTTGCTGCCGCATCACATTCCGTGCTTCCTTGACACGCTTTCCTTACGTTTCGTCTCCAGGCGGAAGTCCAGCCCCAGTGTGGCCGAGCGGTGGGCTTTTCCTCGGGCGCCGAAAACCCGCACGGGGTGAGAGCGGTCACCAAGGGCCAGCGCTGTGCGATCGCGCTGTGGTTCACCCTGGACCCCCGCCATAGCGAACGGGCAAGTGTGTCAATTCTCTGTCGAGCAACAATGCGCCTTTGTGGCCCAAATAGCCGCCTCCGTCGCCCCTTTAAGTACTAAGTATCGACAGTGGCCGCTTTGTTCCTGCCTTACCTGTACACGTAGGCAATTATCTTCTGGACGCAATTGGGTTTTGGGATCTGCGGTGGGAACATGTTTTGCCCTTTCGGCCCGAGAAACAGTCTCCTTATTAAGTCTGGAAGGAAACAAAGACATGTGCTGTTTTCCAATGGCCGGCCATCAACATGCGCCGATGAGACAAAACAAAACAAGGGGAAATAAATAATATCTGAACTCACTGCTAAGGTTGCATATTCCGCTCTTCTCACCCCGAAGGGGACTCAGGGCGGATCACAATAATAATCTATATATATAAAAGTCGAGTGGTCGTGGCATGTCGTATATGCACGGCCAAACTATAACCCCCCCCAAACACAAATCCCACGACACACATTCCCCCAGACCACGAGGTACAGACATAACACAAAAAATCCCACCTCACTAACTTGCAACCCCCCCACCCCCAGCCCCCAAAAACCGCCCAGTGACTCCCGTTCTGCGCTGGCCCTGGCGCTGCAAAAGGGAGAAAACTGCGCATGCGCAGCAACCCCACCCAAAACCCCCCAACCTATCCCGTCACCCTCTCTCCCCACTCACCGGGACCTTCGCAGCCACACCGGCGACGCAATAACCACCTCCTCGCCATCCTCGCTCTTCACCACACGTCCCCGGTTCCATAACAGCTCTAGGTCGCCGAACTACACTTCCCAGAAACCTCCGCATAAACCGGAAGTGGCCATGCCGGGGTTTCTGGGAACTGTAGTACAAAACGCACCCAGCACAAAAAACAAGGGGCGGGCCGCGTACGACGCGGCCCATGCGCGCCAGGGCGGAAGGCAGGCCCGGAGATCGGCGCTCCGCCCTCCGCCGTGTCCCCCGCGATTCCGGCGGCCATGCCTGAAAGAAGGTAAGCTCCCGAGCTTACCTTCTTTCAGGCGCGGCCGCCGCCGCAACGCGGGAAAACGGGCGGCGAGGGCGGATCATCGATCCCCGGGCCTGCCTGCCCTCAGCGTGCCCAGCGGCGCGGCGGCGCCTGAAAGAAGGTAAGCGTGGCCGCCGGAATCGAGGGGACACGGTGGAGGGCGGAGCGCCGATCTCCGGGCCTTACCTTGCTTCAGGCGCGGCCGCCGCAACCGCGGGGAACACGAAGGGAGGTAATGAGACAGAGAGGGAGGCCTGAGAGAAAAGGGGGAGAAAGATAGGGGGAATGACACACAGAGAGACGGGGCAGGACAGAGAGGGAGGAAGTAACACAGAAAGAAAAGGGGGGGGAAACAAGGGGGAATCAGGCAGCGAGAGAGAGGAGGGGGAGAGAGAGAGATGGGAAAGTGAAACAGAGAGAGGGGGAGGGGACAGAGACAACGGGGGGGACACAGACAGAGAGAGGGGGGAGTGTACATACACACATACATACAGAAACACATACATACACATACATACAGACACACAGACACATACATACTCACACACATACATACACACATCCATACACATACACACACAACTACATACACACACACACACACATCCACACCCAAACATACACACATACAAACACACACACATACATACATGCACACACACATACAAACACACAGACACATATATACAAACACAAAACACAATGTCCAATCATTTCCAACCCTAACATACCCACACTTCCACACATCTCCTAAATAGGGCACAGCAACGCGTGCCGGGTACAGCTAGTAATAATAATAATAATATACTTTATTTATATTCCACTCTTCTCACCCCGAAGGGGACTCAGGGCGGATCACAATAATAATAATAATAATAATATACTTTATTTATATTCCGCTCTTCTCACCCCGAAGGGGACTCAGGACGGATCACAATAATAATAATAATAATAATAATAATATACTTTATTTATATTCCGCTCTTCTCACCCGAAACTCAGGGGGGATCACTATAATAATAATAATAATAATAATAATATACTTTATTTATATTCCGCTCTTCTCACCCCGAAGGGGACTTAGGACGGATCACAATAATAATAATAATAATAATAATATACTTTATTTATATTCCACTCTTCTCACCCCGAAGGGGACTTAGGACGGATCACAATAATAATAATAATAATAATATACTTTATTTATATTCCACTCTTCTCACCCCGAAGGGGACTCAGGGCGGATCACAATAATAATAATAATACACTTTATATTCTGCTCTTCTCACCCCGAAGGGGACTCAGGCAGATCACAATAATAATAATAATAATAATACACTTTATATTCCGCTCATCTCACCCCGAAGGGGACTCAGACAGATCACAATAATAATAATAATAATACACTTTATATTCTGCTCTTCTCACCCCGAAGGGGACTCAGACAGATCACAATAATAATAATAATAATACACTTTATATTCTGCTCTTCTCACCCCGAAGGGGACTCAAGGCAGATCACAATAATAATAATAATAATACACTTTATATTCTGCTCTTCTCACCCCGAAGGGGACTCAGACAGATCACAATAATAATAATAATAATACACTTTATATTCTGCTCTTCTCACCCCGAAGGGGACTCAGACAGATCACAATAATAATAATAATAATACACTTTATATTCTGCTCTTCTCACCCCGAAGGGGACTCAAGGCAGATCACAATAATAATAATAATAATAATAATAATACACTTTATATTCTGCTCTTCTCACCCCGAAGGGGACTCAGGCAGATCACAATAATAATAATAATAATAATAATACACTTTATATTCCGCTCTTCTCACCCCGAAGGGGACTCAGGCAGATCACAATAATAATAATAATAATACACTTTATATTCTGCTCTTCTCACCCGAAGGAACTCAGACAGAACACAATAATAATAATCATACTACCCTTTATATTCTGCTCTTCTCACCCCGAAGGGGACTCAAGGCAGATCACAATAATAATAATAATAATACACTTTATATTCTGCTCTTCTCACCCCGAAGGGGACTCAGGCAGATCACAATAATAATAATAATAATAATATACTTTATTTATATTCCGCTCTTCTCACCCCGAAGGGGACTCAGGGCGGATCACAATAATAATAATAATAATAATACACTTTATATTCTGCTCTTATTTACTCAGGCAGATCACAATAATAATAATAATACACTTTATATTCTGCTCTTCTCACCCCGAAGGGGACTCAGGGCGGATCACAATAATAATAATAATAATAATACACTTTATATTCTGCTCTTCTCACCCCGAAGGGGACTCAAGGCAGATCACAATAATAATAATAATAATAATAATAATAATACACTTTATATTCTGCTCTTCTCACCCCGAAGGGGACTCAGACAGATCACAATAATAATAATAATAATACACTTTATATTCTGCTCTTCTCACCCCGAAGGGGACTCAGACAGATCACAATAATAATAATAATACACTTTATATTCTGCTCTTCTCACCCCGAAGGGGACTCAGACAGATCACAATAATAATAATAATAATATACTTTATATTCTGCTCTTCTCACTTTTCGAAGGGACTCAAGGCAGATCACAATAATAATAATAATAATACACTTTATATTCTGCTCTTCTCACCCTCGAGGGGACTCAGGCAGTTCACAATAATAATAATAATAATAATATACTTTATTTATATTCCGCTCTTCTCACCCTGAAGGGGACTCAGGGCGGATCACAATAATAATAATAATAATAATACACTTTATATTCTGCTCTTCTCACCCCGAAGGGGACTCAGGCAGATCACAATAATAATAATAATACACTTTATATTCCGCTCTTCTCACCGAAACTCAGGGCGGATCACAATAATAATAATAATAATAATACTTTATATTCTGCTCTTCTCATCCCGAAGGGGACTCAAGGCAGATCACAATAATAATAATAATAATAATAATACACTTTATATTCTGCTCTTCTCACCCCGAAGGGGACTCAGGCAGATCACAATAATAATAATAATAATATACTTTATTTATATTCCACTCTTCTCACCTCGAAGGGGACTCAGGGCGGATCACAATAATAATAATAATAATAATAATATACTTTATTTATATTCTGCTCTTCTCACCCCGAAGGGGACTCAGGGCAGATCACAATAATAATAATAATAATAATAATACACTTTATATTCTGCTCTTCTCACCCCGAAGGGGACTCAAGGCAGATCACAATAATAATATTAATAATAATAATACACTTTATATTCTGCTCTTCTCACCCCGAAGGGGACTCAGGCAGATCACAATAATAATAATAATATACTTTATTTATATTCCACTCTTCTCACCTCGAAGGGGACTCAGGGCGGATCACAATAATAATAATAAGAAGAAGAAGAATAATAATATACTTTATTTATATTCTGCTCTTCTCACCCCGAAGGGGACTCAGGGCAGATCACAATAATAATAATAATAATAATATACTTTATTTATATTCCACTCTTCTCACCCTGAAGGAGACTCAGGGCGGATCACAATAATTATAATAATAATACACTTTATATTCTGCTCTTCTCACCCCGAAGAGGACTCAGGCAGATCACAATAATAATAATAATAATATACTTTATTTATATTCTGCTCTTCTCACCCCGAAGGGGACTCAGGCAGATCACAACAATAATAATAATAATAATATCCTTTATATTCCACTCTTCTCACCCCGAAGGGGACTCAGGGCGGATTACAGGTACACATAATTAGCAGACAATCCCTGCCATTTCCACATACACACGTATAGATGACGAGAGGCAAACTCTGGCCACCAGGGGGAGCTGGCGCACTCCTCATACACACATATAGACAAACAGAGGCAAACTCTGTCCACCAGGGGGAACTGGCGCACTCCTCACCTCTCAGCGTTCCCAGCGTCCCTCGTTATTTGTCACGTTTCTATACCTTCCGCGTTCCTTCCGCGTTCCTCAGCGTTCCTGGAGTTCTTCAATGGCCTCATAATTCAGTCAAAATTTGCCTGCCCATTTTGTGGTACCTGTGGTGCCTTTATCTCCTACTTGACAGATGCAACTGTCTTTCGGGCTGCAAAGGTCGACAGCAGGCTACACTTAAAGGTCGCGCACCCACCTCGACCTGGGCAGGCCTCGAACTCATGACCTACTGGTCAGAGAGATCTTATGCAGCTGACACTTAGCTATAGAAATAATAGAGTAAAATAATGTAAGTGTAATAATATCAGTAATAATAGAGTAAAGTAGTAAATGTAATAATAATAGAGTTAAATAATGTAAACGTAATAATATCAGTAATAATAAAGTAGTAAATGTAATAATAATAGAGTAAAATCATAAATGTAATAAAAAATAATAGAGTAAAATAATGTAAATGTAATAATATCAGTAATAATAAAGTAGTAAATGTAATAATAATAGAGTAAAATAATAAATGTAATAAAAATAATAGAGTAAAATTATGTAAATGTAATAATATCAGTAATAATAAAGTAGTAAATGTAATAATAATAGAGTAAAATAATAAATGTAATAAAAATAATAGAGTAAAATTATGTAAATTTAATACTAATAGAATAAATTAATAAATGTACTAAAATAATAGAGTAAAATTATGTAAATTTAATACTAATAGAATAAATTAATAAATGTACTAAAATAATAGAGTAAAATTATGTAAATGTAATAATATCAGTAATAATAGAGTAAAATAATAAATGTAATAAAAATAATAGAGTAAAATAATGTAAATGTAATAATAACAATAATAAATAGAGTATAATAATAAATGTAATAAAAATAGAGTAAAATAATGTAAATGTAATAATATCAGTAATAATAAAGTAGTAAATGTAATAATAATAGAGTAAAATAATAAATGTAATAAAAAATAATAGAGTAAAATAACGTAAATTTAATACTAATAGAATAAATTAATAAATGTACTAAAATAATAGAGTAAAATTATGTAAATGTAATAATATCAGTAATAATAGAGTAAAATCATAAATGTAATAAAAATAATAGAGTAAAATAATGTAAATGTAATAATATCAGTAATAATAAAGTAGTAAATGTAATAATAATAGAGTAAAATAATAAATGTAATAAAAATAATAGAGTAAAATAATGTAAATTTAATAATAATAGAGTAACTTAATAGATGTACTAAAATAATAGAGTAAAATTATGTAAATGTAATAATAGAGTGAAATAATAAACGTAATAATAATAATGTAAAATAATAAATGTAAAGGGGCTGAAAAACTAGGCTTATACTCAAGTATATACAGTATATTATTATTATTATTATTATTATTATTAAAAGAGCTAAGCAATGGAATGATAAGATAACCTGGCAAAGAGCCCCAATGCTTACATTCCTGTTATTATTATTATTATTATTGCTATTAATAGCAATAGCAATAATAGTAGCAATAGCAATTGCTATTATTGTTGTTGTAATAATAATAACTTATTATTATCCCGATTTGGGTAGAAAGGTAGGATAATGCTAAGATTTCCCGCTTTTCATGACGCTTCCCCGACCTTTGAACCCGCTGCAGGAGAGGGTCCAGGCGGATGACTTGGTGCGGATGCTGTTCCATACGGCGGAGACGGAGCTGCCCCCGGAGCGGACGCCGGGCCTCGAAGACGCCGGGAAGAGCATTGCTTTGGGGAAAGAGGAACTGTAACTCCTCCTGTCAGAACTTCAGAGGGGGACAGAAGAGAAAGCAAGGCATACAATGAAAGGGAAACTAAGCCATGGACACTCTGGCGCCCCATCCATGTTTGCGTGCTCCGTACGTCATTGTTTTGGTGGTGCAAAGGAAGGCCCTGATCCCAAAATCGTAGCTCAGGGAGTCCCACAGGCCCCCTTTTGCAAGCACCCCATGGCAGTGGAGGCCTTTCACAGTTCAAGAGGCTTTGCTGATGATGTCACATTCCTTATTATTATTATTATTATTATTACAAAAGTCTTTATTGTGCTACCATTGTCCCTCTGGAGCATCACCTCCCTCGCAAGAGAGTTTAGATGGCAACCTAATATGGCCCAATGGTTCGATTTCAAAGATCCTCTGTGATCGAAATGTCCAAAATGAATAAAGATCTCGATACTACAAGTCCCATCACCTGTGGTCTGTCCTCTCAACTGCAGCAGGATGTAGAGTGGGTCATGGGGGCTCTGTGTGGCAAGTTTGGCCTTGATCCATCATTATTGGGAGTGGCAGTGATATCATGTAATTACTGAAGGTACTACAAGTCCCATCACCTGTGGACTGTCCTCTTCTCAACTGCAGCAGGATGTAGAGTGGGTCATGGGGGCCCTGCAGGATGTAGAGTGGGCAAGTTTGGCCTTGATCCATCATTATTGGGAGTGGCAGTGATATCATGTAATTACTGAAGGTACTACAAGTCCCATCACCTGTGGTCTGTCCTCTCAACTGCAGCAGGATGTAGAGTGGGTCATGGGGGCTCTGTGTGGCAAGTTTGGCCCTGATCCATCATTATTGGCAGTGATATCATGTAATTACTGAAGGTACTACAAGTCCCATCACCTGTGGTCTGTCCTCTCAACTGCAGCAGGATGTAGAGTGGGTCATGGGGGCCCTGCGTGGCAAGTTTGGCCTTGATCCATCATTATTGGGAGTGGCAGTGATATCATGTAATTACTGAAGGTACTACAAGTCCCATCATCTGTGGACTGTCCTCTTCTCGTGGCAAGTTTGGCTTTGATCCATCATTATTGGCAGTGATAGCATGTAATTACTGAAGGTACTACAAGTCCCATCACCTGTGGTCTGTCCTCTCAACTGCAGCAGGATGTAGAGTGGGTCATGGGGGCTCTGTGTGGCAAGTTTGGCCTTGATCCATCATTATTGGCAGTGATAGCATGTAATTACTGAAGGTACTACAAGTCCCATCACCTGTGGTCTGTCCTCTCAACTGCAGCAGGATGTAGAGTGGGTCATGGGGGCTCTGTATGCCAAGTTTGGCCCTGATCCATCATTATTGGGAGTTGCAGTGGTGTCATGAAAGTACTGAAGGTACTGCAAGTCCCATCATCTGTGGTCCAGCCTCCTCCAAACTGCAGCAGGATGTAGATTGGGTCATGGGGGCTTTGTGTGCCAAGTTAGGTCTTGATCCATCATTATTGGGAGTGGCAGTGGTGTCTTGAAATTACTGAAGGTACTGCAAGTCCCATCATCTGTGGTCCACCCTCCTCCAAACTGCACCAGGATGTAGAGTGGGTCATGGGGGCCCTGTGTGTCGAGTTTGGCCTTGATCCATCATTATTGGGAGTGGCAGTGATATGTAATTACTGAAGGTACTACAAGTCCCATCACCTGTGGTCTGTCCTCTCAACTGCAGCAGGATGTAGAGTGGGTCATCAAGGCTCTGTGTGCCAAGTGAGGTCTTGATCCAGAATTATTGGGAGTTGCAGTGGTATTATAAGTCATTTTAAAAAAAATTGTACAAAATGCTTACGGTTGTGGTTGAACTACAACTCCCATCATGCCAGTTCAACCCTGCCAAAATCCATCAGTACTTAAAATTTGTCACGTTGGGCAAGTTTGCTCTAGAACCTATGGTTCGCGAGCCACGTGTGGCTCTTTTGATGATTGCATCTGGCTCGCTGCCTCTATTTACTTACTTACTTCATTTCTATTCCGCCCTCCTCACCCCGCAGGGGACTCAGGGCGGATCACAATGTACACATTACGTTTAGACACACAAACACACAAGACAGACAGAGGCAATTTAACGTCTGGCCACCAGGGGGAGCTGTGGCAATGGCAACATACACACTTGCCTCAATATATTTATTTATTTACTTCGTTTCTATTCCGCCCTTCTCACCCTGCAGGGGACTCAGGGCGGATCACAATGTACACATTACATTTAGACACACAAACACGCAAGACAGACAGAGGCAAGTTAACATCTGGCCACCAGGGGGAGCTGTGGCAATGACAACATGCACATTTATTTCTATTTATTTATTTACTTCATTTCTTTCCGCCATTTTCACCCCTCAGGGGACTCGGGGCAGATTACGATGTACACATTACATTTAGACACACAAACACACAAGACAGAAGCAATTTAACATCTGGCCACCAGGGGGAGCTGTGGCAATGACAACATGCACACGTGCCTCCATTTATTTACTTATTTATTTACTTACTTCATTTCTATTCCGCCCTTGTCATCCCGCAGGGGACTCAGGGCGCATTACAATGCACATATTACGTTTAGACACACAAACACACAAGACAGACAGAGGCAATTTAACATCCGGCCACCGGGGGGAGCTGTGGCAATGACAACATTCACACTTGCCTCTATTTATTTATTTGTTTATTTACTTACTTCATTTCTATTCCACCCTTCTCACCCCGCAGGGGACTCAGGGCGCATTACAATGCACACATTACATTTAGACACACAAACACACAAGACCGACAGAGGCAATTTAACATCCGGCCACCGGGGGGAGCTGTGGCAATGGCAACATACACACTTGCCTCAATATATTTATTTATTTACTTCATTTCTATTCCGCCCTTCTCACCCCGCAGGGGACTCAGGGCGGATCACAATGTACACATTACATTTAGACACACAAACACGCAAGACAGACAGAGGCAATTTAACATCTGGCCACCGGGGGGAGCTGTGGCAATGACAACATGCACACTTGCCTCTATTTATTTATTTACTTCATTTCTATTCCGCCCTTCTCACCCCGTACATGACAAACATTCAATGCCATAGACACACAACATATATAAACAGATACTCAGAGGCTATTTAACATTCCAGCTTCTGGCCAGCAGGGAAGATGTCGCTTCCTTACCTATGATTGCAGGTGAACTATACATCCCAGGGACTCAGGGTGGATTACGATGCACACGTACATAACAAACATTCAATGCCATAGACACACAACATATATGGACAGACACTCAGAGGCTATTTAACATTCCAGCTTCTGGCCAGCAGGGAAGATGTCGCTTCCTTACCTACGATTGCAGGTGAACTATACATCCCAGGGACTCAGGGTGGATTACGATGCACACGTACATGACAAACATTCAGTGCCATAGACACACAACATATATAGACAGACACTCAGAGGCTATTTAACATTCCAGCTTCTGGCCAGCAGGGAAGATGTTCTTACCTCGATTGCAGGTGAACTATACATCCCAGGGACTCAGGGTGGATTACGATGCACACGTACATGACAAACATTCAATGCCATAGACACACAACATATATGGACAGACACTCAGAGGCTATTTAACATTCCAGCTTCTGGCCAGCAGGAAGATGTCGCTTCCTTACCTACGATTGCAGGTGAACTATACATCCCAGGGACTCAGGGTGGATTACGATGCACACGTACATAACAAACATTCAATGCCATAGACACACAACATATATAGACAGACACTCAGAGGCTATTTAACATTCCAGCTTCTGGCCAGCAGGGAAGATGTCGCTTCCTTACCTACGATTGCAGGTGAACTATACATCCCAGGGACTCAGGGTGGATTACGATGCACACGTACATAACAAACATTCAATGCCATAGACACACAACATATATGGACAGACACTCAGAGGCTATTTAACATTCCAGCTTCTGGCCACCAGGGGAATTCTTTGCATCCTTCCTGGAGATTTTTTTATGGCCTCATAAATCAGTTAAATTAGCCTCTCCATATATAGGTGGTCCCTAAATTTCCTACTTGACACATGCAACTGTCTTTCAGGCTGCAAAGGTCGGCAACAAGCTACACAATTTTGGTCGGGGGCTCACTCCGACCCGGGCTGGCTTCGAACTCGTGACCTTTCGGTCAGTAGTAATCTTAATGCAGGTGACTCCCGGCCAATGGAACAGCAACCTATATTTAAGGATGTTTGGACCGGAATGCGATAATTGCAAGGCTGGGATAGAAAATAGGCAGTTTTGCAAAGGAAAGGGAAGACGCAAGGGAAGAAGACACACACAAGACACCGAGGTCGAGGCCGGCAAGGGGATCGCGGTCTCCAGAGTCACTGGGTGCATCTAAGTGTTTGGGGCACCCTAGGCCACACTCTGGAAGCGCCGCCCCCCAGGGGTGGGGGCGCTTGCAGGGAGCGGGGCCGCTTGTGGGCATGCGCGAGCGGCGCGGCGTCCTCCGCCATGGTTCTGGGTGCCGCAGCGGCCGCCCGGGAACTTCCCTTCCTTCCTCCTCCTTCTCCAAGGAGGAGGAAGGAAGGGAAACCCTCGGGCAGCCGCTGCAGCACCCAGGAACGCCATGTCGGCAGGGCTGGGTGATGTCAGGCGCGGCGGCGAGGAGGAAGAGGCGCTTTGCTTCCTCGCTCGCGCCAAGCGCCCCTCCTTCCACTCAAGGAAGGAGCGGCGCCCGGCGCAAGCGACGAACAGGCGGAGGGAAGTCCCGCCCCTAGGGCCTCTGACGTGGCTTCCTTCCGCCTCTTCGTCGCTCGCGCGGGCGCCCTCCTTGAGTGGAGAAAGGAGGGGCGCCCGGGCGCCCCTCCTTCCTTGAGTGGGACATCAGGAGTCCCGCCCCCCTAGGGCCTCTGGGTGGCGCCGGCGTTGGGCGGCGCTCCTTCCTTGAGTGGAGGAAGGAGGGCGCCAGGCGAGAGGAAGTCCCGCCCCGAGGGCTTCTGACGTGGCTTCCTTCCGTCTCTTCGTCGCTCGCGTTGGGCGCCCCTCCTTCCTTGAGTGGAGGAAGGAGGGGCGCCCGGCGCAAGCGACGAACATCCGGAGGGAAGTCCCGCCCCTAGGGCCTCTGACGTGGCTTCCTTCCGCCTCTTCGCCTCTTCGTCGCTCGCGTTGGGCGCCGCTTCTTCCTTGGGTGGAGGAAGGAGGGGCGCCCGGCGCGAGCGATGGACGTCCAGAGGGAAGTCCCGCCCCTAGGGCCTCTGACCTGGCTTCCTTCTGCCTGTCCGTCGCTCGCGCCGGGCGCCCCTCCTTCCTTGAGTGGAGGAAGGAGGGGCCCGGCTGAGCGACGAGCGCCGGAGGAAGTCCCGCCCCTAGGGCTTCTGACGTGGCTTCCTTCCGCCTCTCGCACCGGGCAACCCTCCTTCCTTGAGTCGCTCGCGCTGGGCGCCGCTCCTTCCTTGAGTGGAGGAAGGAGGGGCGCCCGGCGCAAGCGACGAACAGGCGGAGGGAAGTCCCGCCCCTAGGGCTTCTGACGTGGCTTCCTTCCGCTTCGTCGCTCGCGTTGGGCGCCGCTCCTTCCTTGAGTGGAGGAAGGAGGCGCCCGGCGCAAGCGATAGACGTCCGGAGGGAAGTCCCGCCCCTAGGGCCTCTGACCTGGCTTCCTTCTGCCTCTTCGTCGCTCGCGCCGGGCGCCCCTCCTCCCTTCAGTGAAGGAAGGGGGCCAGCGCGAGCGGAGGAGGAGGCAGAAGGAAGCCGGTTAGAGGCCGTAGGGCCTATGGCGGTCCGTGCACAGGCGCAGAAGTGCCCAAAGATCGAACCTTTTTTTTTATTTTAATTTTTTTAATTTTTGGGGGTCCGGACCTGCTGCCCCGCCATTGGCTGCCGCCCTAGGCCATGGCCTAGGGTGGCCTTATGGATAATCCGGGCCTGCTTGTGGGGTCCCTCAAGGTGCCATTCCCTCCCCTTTAATATTTGACATCTATATGCGACCACTTGCTGGGGCTGGAATGTTATCCGTACGCTGACGACACCCATCTCATTCTGAAGACGGAAAGCCGACCGGACTCCGCACCCTCTTCTTTCCAAGAGTGCCTTGAAGCCGTCATTGGTTGGCTGCGTGCTACCGTGTTTCCCCGAAAGTATGACACCCCTGATTGTAAGACATATCGGGGGTGTCAGCGGGGTCGGCTAATGTAAGCCGTACCCCGAATGTAAGCCGTACCTCGTCGCCACCACCGCCACCGCCGCCGCCGCAACCGGCCCATCGGCGCACTTTTCTGCCAGGCCTCCGAGGCGCAGCTTTCTGGACGAAGGAAGGGGGGGAAGAGAGCCAGAGGCGTGGCAGCGGCGGACAGCGTCACTCTGACGCAGCGCCGCTTTGTCACGCCTCTGGCTCTCTTCCTCTTCCTTGGACAAAAGGGGAGGGAGGAGCCAGAGAGGCGTGGCAAAGTGACGACGCGTCACTCTGACGCAGCG
The DNA here is from genome assembly GCA_030556195.1 of Anolis apletophallus. NCBI lineage: Eukaryota > Metazoa > Chordata > Lepidosauria > Squamata > Anolidae > Anolis > Anolis apletophallus. The sequence continues at coordinate 22,033,829 of JARBWK010000017.1, read as the reverse complement.
CCGCTTTGCCACGCCCCTGGCTCTCTTCCCCCTCCCTTCCTTCGTCCAGAAAGCTGCGCTGTGGAGGTGTGCCGCGGCCGGTTGCGGCGGCGGCGGCGGCGTGACGGCGGCGGCGGCGTGGTGACGGTGTACGTCTTAGTTTATATAAGACGTACCCCGAAAGTAAGACGTAGGGGGACTTTTCGGGGGGAAAAGAAAGTAAGACGCTGTCTTACTTTCGGGGAAACACGGTAGTAGATTGAGGGTGAACCCAGCAAAGACGGAGATACTGTGGCTGGGCCGCCCGGTGGGTGGGGAGGCCCGACTGCCTGGCTTGGATGGCGAGGCACTACGCCCGACATCCTCACTTAAGAGCCTTGGGGGCGTCTTAGACCCGTTGCTGTCGATGGAGGTCCAGGTCTCCAGCGTCAGCAAAACCGCCTTTTCCCACCTGCGGCAAGCTAGGAGTCTGGCCCCTTACCTATCCAGGGACGACCTGGACGTGGTGCTCCAAGCCACGGTCATCTCGAGACTGGACTACTGTAACGCCCTTTACATTGGCCTGCCCTTGTCAGCGAACCGAAAACTAAAGCTCGTCCAGAATGCCGCTGCCCGACTTCTCACTGGGGCCGCAGTGAGATGTCACATAACACTCATCCTCCACAGCTCCATTGGCTTCCGGTCAAGCACCGGATCGCCTTCAAGGTGATGGTGTTAACCTTCAAGGCCTTGCATGGTCCGGGGCCGCTGTATCCGAGGGACCGTCTCACCCCCTACCGACCCCAGAGGTCACTCCGTTCCGAACAAATGAACCTCCTGGAAGTGCCGACTTTCAAAGCAATTCGTCTTGTAGCAGAGCCAGAAGGCTCGTCCCCTTTGAGCAGGCTGCTTCGTGCGGGCAGCAGGAACACAGGAGACAGGCAACCAAGTTACTCTTGAAAACAGTTTTATTGATCCACAGCTGCAGAGGTCCCAACCTTGCGCAACATGGCGCTGAAGGGTCAGAACCCCGATTGACTCCAGTCATTCACATTTATACAACCTCCGGGTTCAGCTTAAGGCCGCCCTTTCATTCAATTCATTGGTTAATTTCTGTGGTGCAGTTGTATTATCATCCAATTAGTAAAGCTTACGTTTGCTCTATAATTCATTGGTTAGTTCCTGTGGCGCAGTTGCATTATCATCCAATTAATAAAGCTTTTGCCCTTTGCATGCACTGTCCACGCGTCGTTCACTGGCTCCTACTTCCTGGTTGAATCATGTGATAGCCTTCTAGCCCAATCATGAAGCGGCTGACGAACAGCCCATGCATGGCTGATCATGTGGTGCCCCTTTTGCCCAATCATGGAACAGCAGATGGCTGATCATGTGGCATCCTCCTGGTCCAATCACGGAACAGCAGATGCTGATCATATGGTGCCTGTCTGGTCCAATCACGGAACAGCAGATGGCTGGTCATGTGATGCCTGTCTGGTCCAATCACGGAACAGCAGATGGCTCACATGTGTTTACCTTAATAAGTCTGCCTCAGTCTCACTTCGATTCGGCGCAGAGCCTTTTCTGTAGTAGCGCCGGCAATCTGGAACACCCTTCCAAGTGATGTGTGGGCCTTGCATGCGAGGCCTGCGAGACCCACCTTTTCCGGCTAGCCTTTGACTGCTAAGCTGGAAAACCTTTCCAGTCTAGTTTAATAGTTGTTTTTACTTCTGTGGTGCTTTTATATGATTGTAATCCGCTCCGAACCCTCGGGGAGTGGCGGCATACAAGTCCAAATCTTTCTTCTATATATATAAACGTCAGTGTTTGCGGAGGAATATGTGGCAGCGTTCTGATTGGCTCCCGGCCTCTACATTCTGACAACATGATTGGTTGCAAGTGAGGGAGTATTTGCATAACGCCTCTATTGGCCAGCCAACACGAACATTCCGACCCTCTAAACTGACAGAGAAGGATAAGGCAAAGGCCTGAGGCAGTCGCCAACACGAACATCCTGGTGCAGTTTGAGGGAGCAGCCTCAGCCTGAATTGACAGTAAGGCTTCCTAGGCCTCAGCCTCAATTGACAGTAAGGCTTCCTAGGCCTCAGCCTGAATTGACAGTAAGGCTCCCTAGGCCTCAGCCTCAATTGACAGTAAGGCTTCCTAGGCCTCAGCCTCAATTGACAATAAGGCTCCCTAGGCCTCAGCCTCAACTGATAGTAAGGCTTCCTGGGCCTCAGCCTCAATTGATAGTAAGGCTCCCTAGGCCTCAGCCTGCATTGACAGTAAGGCTCCCTAGGCCTCAGCCTCAACTGACAGTAAGGCTTCCTAGGCCTCAGCCTCAATTGATAGTAAGGCTCCCTAGGCCTCAGCCTGCATTGACAGTAAGGGGCCCTAGGCCTCAGCCTGCATTGACAGTAAGGCTCCCTAGGCCTCAGCCTCAATTGATAGTAAGGCTTCCTAGGCCTCAGCCTGAGTTAACAGTAAGGCTTCGTAGACCTCAGCCTGCATTGACAGTAAGGCTTCCTAGGCCTCAGCCTCAATTGATAGTAAGGCTTCCTAGGCCTCAGCCTGAGTTAACAGTAAGGCTTCGTAGACCTCAGCCTGCATTGACAGTAAGGCTTCCTAGGCCTCAGCCTCAATTGACAGTAAGGCTCCCTAGGCCTCAGCCTCAATTGACAGTAAGGCTCCCTAGGCCTCAGCCTCAATTGACAGTAAGGCTTCCTAGGCCTCAGCCTGCATTGACAGTAAGGCTTCCTAGGCCTCAGCCTCAATTGACAGTAAGGCGTCCTAGGCCTCAGCCTGCATTGACAGTAAGGCTTCCTAGGCCTCAGCCTGAATGGACAGTAAGGCTTCCTATGCCTCAGCCTCAATTGACAGTAAGGCTTCCTAGGCCTCAGCCTGAATGGACAGTAAGGCTTCCTAGGCCTCAGCCTCAATTGACAGTAAGGCTCCCTAGGCCTCAGCCTCAACTGACAGTAAGGCTTCCTAGGCCTCAGCCTCAATTGATAGTAAGGCTCCCTAGGCCTCAGCCTGCATTGACAGTAAGGCTCCCTAGGCCTCAGCCTCAACTGACAGTAAGGCTTCCTAGGCCTCAGCCTCAATTGACAGTAAGGCTCCCTAGGCCTCAGCCTCAATTGATAGTAAGGCTCCCTAGGCCTCAGCCTGAGTTGACAGTAAGGCTTCCTAGACCTCAGCCTGCATTGACAGTAAGGCTTCCTAGACCTCAGCCTCAATTGACAGTAAGGCTCCTTAGGCCTCAGCCTCAATTGACAGTAAGGCTTCCTAGGCCTCAGCCTCAATTGATAGTAAGGCTCCCTAGGCCTCAGCCTCAATTGACAGTAAGGCTTCCTAGGCCTCAGCCTCAATTGACAGTAAGGCTCCCTAGGCCTCAGCCTCAATTGACAGTAAGGCTCCCTAGGCCTCAGCCTCAACTGACAGTAAGGCTTTCTAGGCCTCAGCCTCAATTGATAGTAAGGCTCCCTAGGCCTCAGCCTCTACTGACAGTGAGGCTTCCTAGGCCTCAGCCTGCATTGACAGTAAGGCTCCCTAGGCCTCAGCCTCAATTGATAGTAAGGCTCCCTAGGTCTCAGCCTGCATTGACAGTAAGGCTCCCTAGGCCTCAGCCTGAATGGACAGTAAGGCTTCCTAGGCCTCAGCCTGAGTTGACAGTAGGCTTCCTAGACCTCACCCTGCATTGACAGTAACGCTTCCTAGGCGTCAGCCACAATTGACAGTAAGGCTTCCTAGGCCTCAGCCTCAATGGACAGTAAGGCTTCCTAGGCCTCAGCCTGGATGGACAGTAAGGCTTCCTAGGCCTCAGCCCATTTCAAATAACCTGGGCACCGCCGGGTCCCAAAGCTAGTAATAAATAAATAAATTGTATGAGTTAGTGGGACATGTAGTTTTCAAAGGTCTCGGAGCATTCCCTTCCAAAGAGCGGCGGCATAGTCGAGCTGCAGCAGTTCAAAGTGGGGTCAAACCACCTGAAGTCGAGAGTGCCGTAGGTGATGCGCCCAAGGGACTCCTCTGCACTGCGTCGGCTCACCTGACTCTGCTCCCGGCTAGAAATATTTAACTCTCCTTCCTCATTAGCAATCTGCTCATGCCTGATTTGTTTACTCTCATACTAATGATCGCAAAAAGCAATCGCTTTGTCCCTTCTCTCTCTCCAGAGTTTGGTAGGGATTAATAGTATGCACTCTGCCGTGATCCAGGCAGTAATGTCAAGAGTTAAAGTTTATTTACAAGAGTCCCAAACTTCCTCACTGTGGGTCAAACAAGCCCAGAGACACAGCAAGAGCACAAGGAGATCCAACACAAAGAAAACGCCCAGTTCAGGCTTCTTGGGAACAAAAATTGGGCTGAGAGAGTGAGCACAAAAAGGTCACAACCTGCCAAAAAAATTGCAAACAGAGTAGCAGCGTCCTTTAGTCCAGCCGGGACGGATGCAGACGAAGGAGAAGAGTGGAAACAGTCCTTTAGTCCAGCCAGGAGAGATACGAGCGAAGCAGCGAAGTCAGGCCAATCTGGAATCCGAATCTAGCACAGAAGGGATTTAAGGTGGAGCAGCCAAAGCTAGGACACAAGATGCGGAAACCCACAAAATACAATACCAACGTCCAGAATTCCACAGCCAGCCAAACAATCAGTACACCAGCGACTCAAGGCAGGAGGCAACGGCCTGGATGGCAAGAGCAACGCCTTGCTATCCAAAATACAGGACGTCCCATATAATACGGGGCGGGTGGCAACCCTACTGCCTGGCTCTGCTTGTAAACCTGTCCTGTCAATATGGGACAGGAGCTGAAAATACGGGACACAAACTTCAGAGCAAAAATACGGGACATCCCGTATAATACGGCACAGGTGACAACCCTAGGTCAGTGTTTCCTTACTGATGTACTGCGGCACACTAGTGTTCCGTGAGCGATCATCAGTCGGCTCCGGAGCCTGCTCCCTTCTTCCTCTCCTGGCCTGGGGTCTGCCTCAGCCTCTCCTGCTCTCATGCCTCCTTCCTTTCCTGGCCTGCCCCTGCGCCTCCCTTCTTTCCTCCCTTCCTGCCTGCCTGCCTGAGGGAAACCCAGGTGAGCAGCGGCCTTGAAGCACCGGGTGGTGATGATAGGGCAGCGTCGGCCCAGGAGACCCAGTCTGAAGCACACAAGGCGGGATATCTACATACAAAGCACACAAGGCGGGATATCTATGTCCGAAGCACACAAGGCAGGATATCTATGTCCAAAGCACACGAGGTGAGATATCTATGTCCGAAGCACACAAGGCGAGATATCTATGTCCGAGGTACACGAGGCGGGATATCTATGTCCAGCACACGAGGCGGGACTTCTATGTCCAAAGCACACGAGGTGGGACTTCTATGTCCGAAGCACACGAGGCGGGATGTCTATGTCCGAGGTACACGAGGCGGGATATCTATGTCCGAGGTACACGAGGCGGGATATCTATGTCCGAAGCACACGAGGCGGGATATCTATGTCCGAGGTACACGAGGCGGGATATCTATGTCCGAAGCACACGAGGCGGGATATCTATGGCCGAAGCACACGAGGCGGGATATCTATGTCCGAGGTACACGAGGCGGGATATCTATGTCTGAAGCACACAAGGTGGGATATCTATGTCCGAGGTACACGAGGCGGGATATCTATGTCCGAAGCACACGAGGCGGGATATCTATGTCCGAAGCACACGAGGCGGGATATCTATGTCCGAAGCACACGAGGCGGGATATCTATGTCCGAGGTACACGAGGCGGGATATCTATGTCCGAAGCACACGAGGCGGGATATCTATGTCCGAAGCACACGAGGCGGGATATCTATGGCCGAAGCACACGAGGCGGGATATCTATGGCCGAGGCACACGAGGCGGGATATCTATGGCCGAGGTACACGAGGCGGGATATCTATGTCCGAAGCACACGAGGCGGGATATCTATGTCCGAAGCACACGAGGCGGGATATCTATGTCCGAGGTACACGAGGCGGGATATCTATGTCCGAAGCACACAAGGCGGGATATCTATGCTGTGTTCATCGAAAGAGGCCCAGGTTTCACACTGAGGGTATAAATACATTAAAAAACATATTAACTATATGTATTACTGTGTTAGAGTGTCAATTTGTGTCATTTTGGTTGGTGGTTGACCTGAAAACCTGCCCTTTCCCCACACTTTGCCTCCGGCTCCGGCCCTTTGGCCTGAGCTGCATGCTAATGTGGCCTGCTAACCTTTGTGCTCTCCTTGCCTTCCACCCAAAGCAGCGGCCTTTGTGTTGTCGCATGTGCGGGCTTGCGGGGGCCGCCTGGCATTTGCTCTGGCATTTGGGTGGGCTGGCTTGGCCAACAAGAGGCCGCATTGACACCAGAGGGTGGTTAGAGGAGCCTCTTAGGCCTCCTTCTCCCTGATGCAAATGGGGGGAGAAGGAATGCAACCCTCCCGCCTTCTGCTTTGAAAGATATTTGGAGAGAACAAGGGCAAAGCGTTCCTGCCCAAAGCGGTTGGGACATGGCACTCTCGGGCCCGCTTTCGGACCCAAATCATGCCAAGGAAGCCCGCTGCGGGGTTTTCGTGCCGTGATGTATTCTGAGAGAGTGTGACTTATTAAGGGCGAAGCGGGGATTTGGACCTTGGTCTCCACAGTCATACTCCAATGCACAAACCAGCTCTCAACCTACATTTACTATTATTATTTATCATACCTAACGTATTATTAATTATCATTTATTTTTATTTATTATCATTATACTTTATTGTTTATTATGATTTATTATTATTTATCTTTATTTATTTATTATGAGTATTAATTATTTATTATGATTATGATTTATTTATCATTATTTATCATTATTATTTATTTTTTATTTTTAATTATCATAATTATTATTTTTATTTATTATTATAATTTATTGTTTATTATTAATTATTATTATTATTTATCATTATTTATTTATTATTAGTTATCATAATTATTTTTTATTATGATAACGTATTATTAATTATCATTTATTTTTATTTATTATCATTATACTTTATTGTTCATTATGACTTATTATTATTTATCATTATTTATTTATTATGAGTTATAATTAATATTTATTATGATTATGATTTATTTATCATTATTTATCATTATTATTTATTTTTATTTTTAATAATCATAATTATTATTTATTATTATTTATTATTATAATTTATTGTTTATTATTATTAATTATTATTATTTATCATTATTTATTTATTATTAGTTATCATAATTATTATTTATTATGATAACATATTATTAATTATCATTTATTTTTATTTATTATCATTATACTTTATTGTTTATTATGACTTATTATTATTATTTATCATTATTTATTTATTATGAGTTATAATTAATATTTATTTGATTATGATTTATTTATCATTATTTATCATTATTTATCATTATTTTTTATTTTTTATTATCATAATTATTATTTATTATTATAATTTATTGTTTATTATTAATTATTATTATTTATCATTATTTATGTATTATTAGTTATCATAATTATTATTTATGATGATTATAATTTATTGTTTATTATTATTAATAATTTATCATTATCATTATTTATTATTTTAAATTATCACCATTGTTATTTATTTATTATTTATTATGATTATAATTTACTGTTTATTATGATTAATAATTTATCATTATTTATCATTAGTATTCATTATTTATTTTTATTATCTCCATAATTATTATGTATTTCTATTTATTATCATTATAATTTATTGTTTATTATAATTAATCATTTATTATTATTTATCATTATTTTTTATTTTTTATTATCTCCATTATTATTATGTATTTCTATTTATTATCATTATAATTTATTGTTTATTATTATTTATTATCATTATTATTTATTATTATTAATTATCATCATTACTATTTTTATTTATTATCATAATTTGTTGTTTATCATGATTGTTAATGATTTATTTTTATTTATCTTTATTATTTATTTATTACTATTTATCATCATTATTTTTGTTATTTATTAATACATTTATTGTTTATTATTTATAGTTATTAATGTATTATTATGTATCTTCATTAATATATTATTATTATTAGTTTCTTTCTTCTCAGGACTATTTATTGTTATTTATTATTCATTCTATTAACTCTATAAAGCTTCCAATGACGGAAAGGGCTGGACTGGGTGTCCTTGGGCATCCCTTCTAGTACTATAATTCTTTCACTCTTCCCATGGCAGAAGAGGTTGGGCCGGATGACCTTTGGGGCTCCCTTCTCCTTCTACAGTCCAATGGCAGAAGGGGGTGGATTGGATGACCTTTGGGGGTCCCCTTCTCATTCCAATGGCAGTGGGGGTTGGATTGGATGACCTTTGGGGCCCCCTTCTCCTTCTACAGTCCTATCACTCTCCCAAGGGAGAAAAGGGCTGGACTGGATGACCCTTGGGGACCCCTTTCACTTCTATAATTTTTCGAATGGGAGAGGGGGTTGGACTGGATGACCTTTCGCCCCCCCCCCCCTTTTCCTTCCAATGGCAGAAGGGGCTGGAGTGGATGACCTTTGGGGACCCCTTTCACTTCTATAATTCTTCCAAAGACAGAAGGGGTTGGACTGGATGACCTTTAGGGGACCTCTTCTCTTTCCATTGGCAGAAGGGGCTGGACTGGATGACCCTTGGGGTTCCCATCTCCTTCTACAGTCCTATCACTCTCCCAAGGGAGGAAGGGGCTGGAATGGATGTCTTTTGGGGGCCCCTTCTCCTTCCAATGGCAGAAGGGGCTGGACTTTGGGGGTCCCTTCTCCCCTTTGGGGTCCCTTCTCCCCTTTTGGGGTCCCTTCTCCCCTTTGGGGGTCTCTTCTCCCCCTTTGGGGGCCCCTTCTCATTCCCATGGCAGAAGGGGCTGGGTCCCTTGGGGTCCTTCCCCCTTTGGGGGTCCCTTCTCCCCTTGGGGGTCCCTTCTCCCCTTTGGGGGCCCCTTCTCATTCCCATGGCAGAAGGGGCTGGACTTTGGGGGTCCCTTCTCCCCTTTGGGGGCCCCTTCTCATTCCCATGGCAGAAGGGGCTGGACTGTGGGGGTCCCTTCTCCCCTTTGGGGTCCCTTCTCCCCTTTTGGGGTCCCTTCTCCCCCTTTGGGGTCTCTTCTCCCCTTTGGGGCCCTTCTCATTCTCATTCCTTGGGGTCCCTTCTCCCCTTTGGGGGTCCCTTCTCCCCGTTGGGGGAAGGGGCTGGACTTTGGGGTCCTTCTCCCCCTTTGGGGTCCCTTCCCCCTTTGGGGTCCCTTCCTCTTCCTTTGGGGGTCCCTTCCCCCCTTTGGGGGTCCCTTCTCCCCTTTGGGGGTCTCTTCTCCCCTTTGGGGGCCCCTTCTCATTCCCATGGCAGAAGGGGCTGGACTTTGGGGGTCCCTTCTCCCCTTTGGGGGTCCCTTCCCCCTTTGGGGGTCCCTTCTCCCCTTTGGGGGTCCCTTCTCCCCTTTTGGGGTCCCTTCTCCCCTTTGGGGGTCGCTTCTCCCCTTTGGGGCTCCCTTCTCATTCCATTGGCAGAAGGGGCTGGACTTTGGGGGTCCCTTCTCCCCTTTTGGGTCCCTTCTCCCCTTTTGGGGTCCCTTCTCCCCTTTGGGGGTCTCTTCTCCCCCTTTGGGGGTCCCTTCTCATTCCCATGGCAGAAGGGGCTGGACTTGGGGGTCTCTTCTCCCCTTTGGGGTCCCTTCTCCTTTGGGGGTCCCTTCTCCCCCTTGGGGTCCCTTTTTCTCCCTTCTTTTGGGTCCCTTCTCCTTTTTTGGGGTCCCTTCTCCCCTTTTGGGGTCCCTTCTCCCCTTTGGGGCTCCCTTCTCATTCCATTGGCAGAAGGGGCTGGACTTTGGGGTCCCTTCCCCTTTGGCAGAAGGGGGTCCCTTCTCCCTTTTGGGGTCCCCTTTGGGGGGTCCCTTCTCCTCTTTGGGGGGTCCCTTCTCCCCTTTGGGGGTCTCTTCTCATTCCCTGGCAGAAGGGGCCCCTTCTCATTCCCATGGCTCCCCTTTGGGGTCCTTCCCCCTTTGGGGGTCCCTTCTCCCCTTTGGGGGTCGCTTCTCCCCTTTGGGGCTCCCTTCTCATTCCATTGGCAGAAGGGGCTGGACTTTGGGGGTCCCTTCTCCCCTTTGGGGGTCCCTTCTCCCCTTTGGGGGTCCCTTCTCCCCTTTGGGGGTCCCTTCTCCCCTTTGGGGCCCCTTCTCATTCCCATGGCAGAAGGGGCTGGACTTTGGGGGTCCCTTCTCCCCTTTGGGGGTCCCTTCTCCCCTTTGGGGGTCCCTTCTCCCCTTTTGGGGTCCCTTCTCCCCTTTGGGGGTCCCTTCTCCCCTGGGGGGGTCCCTTCCCCCCTTTGGGGGTCCTTCTCCCTTTTGGGGTCCTTCTGGGGCCCCTTCTCATTCCCATTGGCAGAGGGGCTTCTCCCTTTGGGGTCCCTTCTCCCCTTTGGGGGTCCCTTCTCCCCTTTGGGGTCCCTTCTCCCCTTTTTGGGGCCCCTTCTCCCCAGTCCCATGGCAGAAGGGGCTCTTTGGGGTCCCTTCTCCTTTTGGGGGTCCCTTCTCATTCCCATGGCAGAAGGGGCTGGACTTTGGGGTCCCTTCTTCTCCCCTTTGGGGTCCCTTCTCCCTTTGGGGGTCCCTTCTCCCCTTTTGGGGTCCCTTCTCCCCTTTGGGGGTCTCTTCTCCCCCTTTGGGGGCCCCTTCTCATTCCCATGGCAGAAGGGGCTGGACTTTGGGGGTCCCTTCTCCCCTTTGGGGGTCCCTTCTCCCCTTTGGGGTCCCTTCTCCCCTTTGGGGGGCCCCTTCTCATTCCCATGGCAGAAGGGGCTGGACTGTGGGGGTCCCTTCTCTCCCTTGGCAGGGGTCCCTTCTCTTTGGGGTCCCATGGCAGGGGTCCCTCTTTGGTCCCCCTTTGGGGTCCTTCTCCCCTTTGGGGTCCCTTCTCCCATGGCAGAAGGGTCCCTCCCCCTTTGGGGTCTCTTCTCCTGGACTTTGGGGGTCCCTTCTCTCCTGCAGGGGGTCCCTTCCCCTTTTGGGTCCCTTCTCCCCTTTTGGGGTCTCTTCTCCCCCTTTGGGGGTCTCTCTCCCCTTTGGGGTCCCTTCTCCTCTTTGGGGTCCCTTCTCATTGGCTTTGGGGCCTTCTCTTCTCCCTTTGGGGGTCCTTCTCCCCTTTGGGGTCCCTTCTCCCCTTTGGGGTCCTTCTCCCCTTTTGGGGTCCTTCTCCCCCTTTGGGGTCCCTTCTCATTCCATTGGCAGGGGGCTTCTCCCCTTTGGGGGCCCTTCTCCCCTTTGGGGGTCTCTTTTTCCCTTTGGGGGTCTCTTCTCCCCTTTGGGGGCCCTTCTCCCCTTTGGGGGTCTTCTCCCCTTTGGGGCTCCCTTCTCATTCCCATGGCAGAAGGGGCTGGACTTTGGGGGTCCCTTCTCCCCTTTGGGGGGCCCTTCTCCCCTTTTGGGGTCCCCTCTCCCCTTTGGGGCTCCCTTCTCATTCCATTGGCAGAAGGGGCTGGACTTTTGGGGTCCCTTCCTCCCTTTGGGGGTCTCTTGTCCCCTTTGGGGGTCCCTTCCCCCCTTTGGGGGTCCCTTCCCCCCTTGGGGGTATCTTCTCCCCTTTGGGGGTCCCTTCTCCCCTTTGGGGTCCCTTCTCCCTTTTGGGGGTCCCTTCTCCTCTTTGGGGGTTCCTTCTCTCATTGGGGCAGGGTCCCTTTTGGGGGTCTCTTTTTCCCTTTGGGGGTCTCTTCTCCCCTTTGGGGTCCCTTCCCCCCTTTGGGGTCTCTTCTCCCTTTGAGGGCCCCTTTCATTCCCATGGGGTCCTTCCCCCTTTGGGGGTCCCCTTTGGGGGTCCCTTCTCCCTTGGGGGTCGCTTCTCCCCTTTGGGGGTTCCCTTCTCATTCCCATGGCAGAAGGGGCTGGACTTTGGGGGTCTCTTCTCCCCTTTGGGGGTCCCTTCTCATTCCAATGGCAGGAGGGGCTGGACTGGATGACCTTTGGGGCTCCCTTCTCTTTCCAGTGGCCGAAGGGGCTGGGCTGCCCGCCTGGCCAAGGGCTCCTCCTCCTCCTCTCCCTCTCCCTCCTCCTGCTTCTCCTCCTTCTGCCTTCCAGCTCTGGGCTCTGCTGTGCCTGCGGGGTGGGCGCTCGGGCGGGCCATGGGGGGCGCCGGTCTGGAGCTGGGGGGCTACTTCCTGGCCCTGGGGGGCTGGGTGGGGGCCATCTGTGCGGCGGCCCTGCCCCAGTGGAAGCAGAGCTCCTACGCGGGGGACGCCATCATCACGGCCGTGGGGCTCTACGAGGGGCTCTGGATGAGCTGCGCCTCCCAGAGCACCGGCCAGGTCCAGTGCCGCCTCCACGACTCCCTCCTCGCCCTCGACGGTACCCTCTGAGCATACGCAGAGCGCACGCCTTGCCCTTGGCGTTGGTTTTTGGGGAGCGGGGAGCCTTTTTAGTGTCCCAGGAGCCCCCTGAGCATGGGCAGAGCGCATTTTGGCCTTGCGCACCGCCGGGATGGCGGTGCTGACCGTCTTTCCGATCCGGTAGCCCTCTGAGCATGGACAGAGCGCACGCCATGCCGTATTATGCAATCAGGACGGACACTTGTGCCATAGACGGCATCCGGTGGGTGATCTATAATCTTGTTGTGGTTGTTGTGTCTTCCAGTCCACCTGCAGACGTCGCGGGCGCTCATGGTGGTCTCCATCCTTCTGGGCTTCGTGGGCGTCGTGGTCAGCGTCATCGGCATGAAGTGCACGAAAGTCGGGGACGAGAACCCGGTGGCCAAGGGCTGGACCGCCGTCCTGGGGGGCATCTTCTTCCTCTTGGCCGGTGAGCAACACCCTAAAAGGGTGGGGAGGCCGGTCCTCTTGCACCCCACGCCACGCAAAACGAAGAGAGGGTCCCTGTACGCCGATGGCGTCCGGTGGAAGCGTCCGGTTGAGTTGCGCCAGAGGACGTAGCAAAGGCGGCCAAAGTGGTCTCAAATGCCACTTGGAAGGATGGCTCACTCCGACTTTCTTTCGTAGGGATGTGCACCATGACCGCAATTTCGTGGTACGCGGCGAGGGTGACCTATGAATTCTTCAATCCCAGCACGCCAGTTAACGCCAGGTACTATTATTGTTATTGTTGTCATTTATTATTATTTTTTATCATTATTATAATTATTATCATTAATTAATATTATTCATTATTTATCATCATCGTCATTTATTGTTGTTGTTGTTGTCATTTATTATTATTATTTATCATTATTATTATCATTATTTATTATTATCAATTATTATTAATCATTATTTATCATCATCATTTATTATTGTTGTCATTTATTATTATTATGTATTTATTATAATTATCATTATTTATTATCATTTATTATTAATCATTATTTATCATCATTTATTATTGTTGTCATTTATGATTATTATGTATTTATTATAATTATCATTATTTATCATCATTTATTATTTATCATTATTTATCATCATTTATTATTATCATTATTTATTACCATTAATTATTATTAATCATTATTTATCATCATCATATATTATTGTTGTTGTCATTTATTATTATTTATTATTATTTATTATCATTAATTATCATTAATTATTATTAATCATTTATTATTGTTGTCATTTATTATTATCATTATTTATTACCATTAACTATTATTAATCTCTCCTTATCATCATCATTTACTATTATTGTTGTCATTTATTAGTAGTATTTATCACTATTTATTATTATCATTATTAATTATTATTAATTATTATTAATCATTATTTATCATCATCATTTATTGTTGTTGTCATTTAATATTATCATTATTATTAACATTACTTATTATCATTTATTATTATTAATCGATTATACATAATGATTATTAAGAAATGATAATAATAATAAATAATGATAATAATAAATGACAATAATAATAAATTATGATAATGATAAATAATGATTAATAAATAATAATAAATAATAATAATAAATGACAATAATAATTATAAATGGGGATGATAAATAATGATTAATTATAATTAATGATAATAAATCATTTTTTATTATTGTTGTCATTTATTATTATTTATTATTATAATTATTTATTATCATTAATTATTATTAATCATTATTAAACATCACCATTTATTATTATTATTGTTTGCATTATTTATTATTTATTATTTTTTATTATTTTTATTATTTATTATCATTAATTATTAATTATTATCGTTGTCGTTATTTATTACTAGAAGTCCCCTGTCACGCGTTGCTATGGCCCAGTCTGTATATGTGTTCTGGGTGTGTAAATATATTTGTGTATATGTGTATATGCACAAATGGAAATGAGCACCAATCCCCAGAGCAGCAGCGCCACCCAGTGTTCACCACCAGAATTTTAGCAGCACTGTAGAAGCAAAGCACCAGCGCCACCTAGTGTTCACCACCAGAACTTTAGCAGCACTGTAGAAGCAAAGCACCAGCGCCACCTAGTGTTCTCCACCAGAACTTTAGCAACATTGTAGAAGCAAAGCTCTATCGCCACCTAGTGTTCACCACCAGAACTTTGGCAACACTGTAGAAGCAAAGCTCTATCGCCACCTAGTGTTCACCACCAGAACTTTGGCAACACTGTAGAAGCAAAGCTCTATCGCCACCTAGTGTTCACCACCAGAACTTTAGCAACATTGTAGAAGCAAAGCTCTATCGCCACCTAGTGTTCACCACCAGAACTTTGGCAACACTGTAGAAGCACAGCATCAGCGCCACCAAGTGTTCACCACCAGAACTTTAGCAACACTGTAGAAGCAAAGCTCTATCGCCACCTAGTGTTCACCCCCAGAACTTTGGCAACACTGTAGAAGCAAAGCTCTATCGCCACCTAGTGTTCACCACCAGAACTTTAGCAACATTGTAGAAGCAAAGCTCTATCGCCACCTAGTGTTCACCACCAGAACTTTAGCAACACTGTAGAAGCAAAGCTCTATCGCCACCTAGTGTTCACCACCAGAACTTTAGCAACATTGTAGAAGCAAAGCTCAATCGCCACCTAGTGTTCACCACCAGAACTTTAGCAACATTGTAGAAGCAAAGCACCATCGCCACCTAGTGTTCACCACCAGAACTTTAGCAACACTGTAGAAGCACAGCATCAGCGCCACCAAGTGTTCACCACCACAACTTTAGCAACACTGTAGAAGCAAAACACCCGCACCACCTAGTGTTCACCACCAGAACTTTAGCAACACTGTAGAAGCAAAGGACCAGCGCCACCTAGTGTTCACCGCCAGAACTTTAGCAACACTGTAGAAGCAAAGGACCAGCGCCACCTAGTGTTCACCGCCAGAACTTTAGCAACACTGTAGAAGCAAAGGACCAGCGCCACCTAGTGTTCACCACCAGAACTTTAGCAACACTGTAGAAGCAAAGGACCAGCGCCACCTAGTGTTCACCACCAGAACTTCAGCCACACTGTAGAAGCAAAACACCAGCACCACCTAGTGTTCACCACTAGAACGTTAGCAACATTGTAGAAGCAAAGCTCTATCGCCACCTAGTGTTCACCACCAGAACTTCAGCAACACTGTAGAAGCAAAACACCAGCGCCACCTAGTGTTCACCACCAGAACGTTAGCAACACTGTAGAAGCAAAGCACCAGCGCCACCTAGTGTTCACCACTAGAACGTTAGCAACACTGTAGAAGCAAAGCACCAGCGCCACCTAGTGTTCACCACCAGAACTTCAGCATCACTGTAGAAGCAAAGCACCAGCGCCACCTAGTGTTCACCACCAGAACTTTAGCAACATTGTAGAAGCAAAGCTCTATCGCCACCTCGTGTTCACCACCAGAACTTTAGCAACATTGTAGAAGCAAAGCACCAGCGCCACCTAGTGTTCACCACCAGAACTTTAGCAGCACTGTAGAAGCAAAGCACCAGCGCCACCTAGTGTTCACCACCAGAACTTTAGCAACATTGTAGAAGCAAAGCTCTATCGCCACCTAGTGTTCACCACCAGAACTTTAGCAACATTGTAGAAGCAAAGCTCTATCGCCACCTAGTGTTCACCACCAGAACTTTGGCAACACTGTAGAAGCAAAGCTCTATCGCCACCTAGTGTTCACCACCAGAACTTTAGCAACACTGTAGAAGCAAAGCTCTATCGCCACCTAGTGTTCACCACCAGAACTTTGGCAACACTGTAGAAGCAAAACACCCTTTTCAATGTTTTTATTTTAGACCCAATTAGGAAAGAACGTTGTTAACCCAGGAACAAATATTGTGTTACGTAGTGTAATATCAATAGAAGAATATAACAAAACGATGAAACAAAACATTCTCTGGCTCTGCATTGATACTAGTGTTTTGTGTTCCCAGGTACGAATTTGGTCCGGCCCTCTTTGTGGGCTGGTCGGCGGGCAGCCTGAGCCTTTTGGGGGGCGCCTTCCTGTCCTGTTCCTGCCCGAAACCCCAAGACCGAGGGCAGCACTACTACCGCCAGTCCCAGCCTCCCTCCGCCCGAGAGTACGTCTGAGGCCGGCACGGCCGTAAACCCGAAAGAGACGCTCAGCAGCAAGCCAAAGAAGCCACCAAGCTCCCCAGGGTGCATCCACACTGTCGAGTTAACCCAGTTTGACACGACTTAACAATAATAATAGTAATATAATATACTTTATTTATATTCTGCTGTATCTTCCCGAGGAGACTCAGAGTGGATTACAGAATACATATATACGGCAAACATTCAACGCCATTATACAATTGACAACAAAGACAGACGGTACACAGACAGAGGCAACGGCTTCCCCCTTTCATCTCCGGCGTCTCCAAACGATCAAGAGCCCCGGCTGCAAAATGTTTCCCTGTCCTTTTCATCCTCTTGGGAGTACGTTTCGCTACTCCGTCCACCAGAAGCATCCTGTCCCAATAGCGCATGCGCGAAACTAGCAGGTGCGCACACAATCTCCACCAGGCTGCCCTCTACAGCTTCCCCGATTCCATAGCAGTCCCACCAGTATCAAACTGGGTTAATTCCATAGTGTAGATCAGGGCTGTCCAACTTCTACCGGACCGGGGGCCTGAATTCCGGTCACTGATCACCTGGGGGGCCTTAGGGTCTGCCTCCGCCCCCGGCTCCGCCCCTCCCCAGCTCCGCCCCGCTCTGGCCCCGCCCCCTCCACCGGCTCAGCCCCCTCCCCAGGCTCCAATTTACTTACAATTACTAGTTGCATTATTAATTATAAAATAAATTTTAAAAATGGAACTGAATTATATAAATATAAATATAAATAAATATCAGAAGAGAGATGGATTGAGGAAGGGAATATATAGGGGAGGGAAATAAATATAAATAAATAACATAAAAGCAAGAATTAAAGCAAAAAGAAAGGAAGAAAGAAGCCCACCCCAGCAAAACAGCCCTCAGTTCCAAATTAAATACATTATTATTATATTTCTGCCCCATATACTCCCACCCCCATCTTCCCCTTATTTCCAAACTAAATACATTTATTATTATTATTATTAATATATTTCTGTCCCACATATTCCCACCCCCATCTTCCCCTTACTTCCAAACTAAATACATTTATTATTATTACTATCATATTTCTGCCCCATATATTCCCACCCCCATCTTCCCCTTATTTACAAATTAAATACATTTATTATTATTATTATCATATTTCTGCCCCATATATTCCCACCCCCATCTTCCCCTTACTTCCAAACTAAATACATTTATTATTATTATTATTATTATTATTATTATTATTATTCTATTTCTGCCCCATATATTCCCACCCCCATCTTCCCCTTACTTCCAAACTAAATACATTTATTATTATTATTATCATATTTCTGCCCCATATATTCCCACCCCCATCTTCCCCTTACTTCCAAACTAAATACATTTTTATTATTATTATTATCATATTTCTGCCCCATATATTCCCACCCCCATCTTCCCCTTACTTCCAAACTAAATACATTTATTATTATTATTATTATTATATTTCTGCCCCATATATTCCCACCCCGATCTTCCCCTTACTTCCAAACTAAATACATTTATTATTATTATTATTATTAGGGGGCCGTAGGGAAGGGGCTGGGGGCCGTATACGGCCTCCGGGCCGCCAGTTGGACAGCCCTGGTGTAGATGCACCACTCGTGGACGGCAGCTTGTTTCTCTCTGAGGATTCTCCAACTCTGGGATTTGGGGCTACAAAGCTCTAGGACTTGTACAGTTCTCAGGGGTTTTTTTTTCTCTCTCTCTCTCCAAAATGCTAATAGCCCTTCTTTTTCTCTCATTTGTGTTTCCCTTCTTCTTTTATTCTGTTTTCCCCTTCCTGTTTTCAGACCCACTGTAAAAAGGGGAGAGCCAAACGAATAACCATGTGGAAGCGTCCGATCTTGAAACCTTGACCAAACACAACTTGCTTCTCTCTGTATGATCAACCCTGCATTAACTTTCCCTTATAATGCTGTTTTTCTGTTGTTGTTATTATTATTGTTGTTGTTGTTGTTATTTTGTAAGCCAACACTGGTATATATCTTATGGTTTGTACTAAAAACAAAACATGTACTATTAAAATATTTTTATTGTCAACTTTCTAAAGTTTGTTGTCATCCTGCATGGAACACGCCATCTAAACATTAGTAAACAAACGTCCTGATACTCCCTTGGAGCGGCGCTGGTGCTTTGCTTCTACAGTGTTGCTAAAGTTCTGGTGGTGAACACTAGGTGGCACTGGTGCTTTGCTTCTACAGTGTTGCTAAAGTTCTGGTGGTGAACACTAGGTGGCGCTGGTGCTTTGCTTCTACAGTGTTGCTAAAGTTCTGGTGGCGAACACTAGGTGGCGCTGGTGCTTTGCTTCTACAGTGTTGCTAAAGTTCTGGTGGTGAACACTAGGTGGCGCTGGTGCTTTGCTTCTACAGTGTTGCTAAAGTTCTGGTGGGGAACACTAGGTGGCGCTGGTGTTTTGCTTCTACAGTGTTGCTAAAGTTCTGGTGGTGAACACTAGGTGGCGCTGGTGCTTTGCTTCTACAGTGTTGCTAAAGTTCTGGTGGCGAACACTAGGTGGCGCTGGTGCTTTGCTTCTACAGTGTTGCTAAAGTTCTGGTGGTGAACACTAGGTGGCGCTGGTGCTTTGCTTCTACAGTGTTGCTAAAGTTCTGGTGGTGAACACTAGGTGGCGCTGGTGCTTTGCTTCTACAGTGTTGCTAAAGTTCTGGTGGCGAACACTAGGTGGCGCTGGTGCTTTGCTTCTACAGTGTTGCTAAAGTACTGGTGGCGAACACTAGGTGGCGCTGGTGCTTTGCTTCTACAGTGTTGCTAAAGTTCTGGTGGCGAACACTAGGTGGCGCTGGTGCTTTGCTTCTACAGTGTTGCTAAAGTTCTGGTGGTGAACACTAGGTGGCGCTGGTGCTTTGCTTCTACAGTGTTGCTAAAGTTCTGGTGGTGAACACTAGGTGGCGTGGTGCTTTGCTTCTACAGTGTTGCTAAAGTTCTGGTGGTGAACACTAGGTGGCGCTGGTGCTTTGCTTCTACAGTGTTGCTAAAGTTCTGGTGGTGAACACTAGGTGGCGCTGGTGCTTTGCTTCTACAGTGTTGCTAAAGTTCTGGTGGCGAACACTAGGTGGCGCTGGTGCTTTGCTTCTACAGTGTTGCTAAAGTACTGGTGGTGAACACTAGGTGGCGCTGGTGCTTTGCTTCTACAGTGTTGCTAAAGTTCTGGTGGCGAACACTAGGTGGCGCTGGTGCTTTGCTTCTACAGTGTTGCTAAAGTTCTGGTGGTGAACACTAGGTGGCGCTGGTGCTTTGCTTCTACAGTGTTGCTAAAGTTCTGGTGGTGAACACTAGGTGGCGGTGGTGCTTTGCTTCTACAGTGTTGCTAAAGTTCTGGTGGTGAACACTAGGTGGCGGTGGTGCTTTTTGCTTCTACAGTGTTGCTAAAGTTCTGGTGGTGAACACTAGGTGGCGCTGGTGCTTTGCTTCTACAGTGTTGCTAAAGTTCTGGTGGTGAACACTAGGTGGCGCTGGTGCTTTGCTTCTACAGTGTTGCTAAAGTTCTGGTGGCGAACACTAGGTGGCGCTGGTGCTTTGCTTCTACAGTGTTGCTAAAGTTCTGGTGGCGAACACTAGGTGGCGCTGGTGCTAAAGTTTTGAACACTTCTACAGTGTTGCTAAAGTTCTGGTGGCGAACACTAGGTGGCGCTGGTGCATTGCTTCTACAGTGTTGCTAAAGTTCTGGTGGCGAACACTAGGTGGCGCTGGTGCATTGCTTCTACAGTGTTGCTAAAGTTCTGGTGGCGAACACTAGGTGGCGCTGGTGCTTTGCTTCTACAGTGTTGCTAAAGTTCTGGTGGCGAACACTAGGTGGGCGCTGGTGCTTTGCTTCTACAGTGTTGCTAAAGTTCTGGTGGCGAACACTAGG
>JARBWK010000017.1:21922434-22013311 GCA_030556195.1 Anolis apletophallus | reverse complement strand
CCACACATCGACAACTCCCCAGGACTCCAACATCCCACCCACCAGAACAACCCACAACGACACAGCCATGACCCCACCAAGACCATAAGTAACATCAATTCCAACCCTTACATACTCAGACTTTCTCGCATCTCCTAAATAGGGCACAGCTAGTATAATATAATTACTTCCCAGATGCTATTTTCCTATGGACGCAGGCGAAGACTGTATTGGCCTTTCCTGCTGCAGCATCACACTCTTGGCTTGTGTTCATGGCCCACCCTGGATCCTAGATCCTTCTCAACGGACTATAACCAGTGCTTTTCAACCTTTTTTGAGCCGCAGCACGTTTTTTACATTTACGAAATCCTGGGGCACACCACCCACCAAAATGACACTCTAACACAGTAATACGTATAGTTAATATGTTTTTAAATGTATTTATACACTCAGTGTGAAACCTCAGCCTGTTTCGATGAACACAACAGAGATATCCTGGCGGGAATGGAGGAAAGGAACAACTTGTAATCATGCAAGATTAATCGCTGGGGAGCCAAAGTGCACAAAGAAACCTTAATGCATCCCGACTCTTGTTTTGTTGCATGTTGCGTGAGTGTGCGCACGCTTTGTAATGCTTTGTAATGTTTGTTGTGCTGTCACAAACACTCTGCTTCTCCGGTGCCCTCCGGAGCCATTATCAGACCTTTGTTGCCGCAACAGAAGGATGCATTTGGGCCTTTTAGCTGAACACTGTTTACAGACTCGAGGAGGGTTTCTATTGGCTTCCATTGTGAGCAGGACTTCGGCATCTTAGAATGTTGGAATGTAGATGGCCAATCAGAGTCCTTTATGCCAATATGTCACACCATAATTTCTGTTCCTGGGTTATTCATGTCCTTTCCTAATTGGCTCAATCATAAAAAAAATGTGGAAATGCAACACATTATATTATTATATCATATAATTATATTTATTACTATATGAAATTATTTTATAATTGTTTTATTATAATTATATTATACTAGCTTGGGGACCCGGCCCTGCCCGGTCATTTGAGAAGTGCAGCAGGATGTAGAGTGGGTCATGGGGGCTCTGTGTGCCAAGTTTAGTCTTGATCCATCATTATTGGGAGTTGCAGTGGTATCATGAAATTACTGAAGGTAGTGCAAGTCCCATCATCTCTGTGTGTCCCGCCCCCAAAGTGTAGTAGGCTGTAGATTGGGTCATGGGGGCTCTGTGCTAAGTTTGGTCTGTATTGGTGAATGGATGAGGGATGCATTGTTTTTCGGAAGTGAGTGAAGGTACTTCAAGTCCCATCATCCGTGGTCCGTCTCACAGTAAACTGCACCAGGCTGTAGAGTGGGTCATGAGGGCTCTGTGTGCCAGATTTGGTGTTGATCAGTCATTGGATTAGGTTTGTAGCCAGATTGGGAAGTGAAGGAAGGTACTGCAAGTCCCATCATCCATGTTCTGTCCCCCTCCAAACTTCAGTCACTGGGGCTCTGTGTGCCAAGTGTGGACTTTCTCGGTGTTTGTTGGGGGCCACAGTGGTTTGTGGGAACAGAGGAGTGTAAAAGTACTACAAATCCCATCATCCATTGTCAGTCCTCCCCAAACCTCACCAGGACGTGAAGGCAGTCATGGGGGTTATGTATGGCAAGTTTGGTCTCGATCAGTGATTGGATGAGGGTTGCAGCGGACTTTGAAGTGAGTAGAGGCACTTCAAGTCCCATCATCCATGGCCCACCCTCCTCCGAACTGCACCAGGACGTAGAGTGGGTCATGGGGGCTGTGTGTGCTGAGTGTGGTCTGTATTGGTCCTTTTTGGTGGCCTCAGTGGTCTGTGGGAACCAAAGTCTTGGAAAGTACTACAAATCCCATAATACGTGGGTCATGTCATAGGGGGTTATGTGTACCAAGTTTGGTGCAGGTCCATCACCCGCGCTGGTCGCTGTGGCCTGTGAAAGTGGCTGCCACATATCCGCCCTGGCCTGTGAAAGTGGCTGCCACATATCCGCCCTGGCTGTGAAAGTATACCGGTGTAAAACAGAAAGGAGTAAAAAAAATGGAAAAGGCTTGCATGGAATGGATTCTGGGTTGCTGGCTTTTTTCCCCTCAGTGGGAAGAAATCTTGTTGTTTGAATGTAGAGGCCTGGACTCTGGGATGCTGGCTAATCAGTGGCAACCAATGCCCTCTGTCTGGTGCCTTAGAATTTTGGAGGCGAGGCTGTCCAATCAAAGGACTTTATGCAAATAGCTGCCACATATCCGCCCTTCCGCCCTCCGCATACACACACACATACACACACACACACATACACACATTCCGTTTTATAAAGGTATACAGATTATTATGTTGAAATTATTATATTATTATGATTATATAATATAATTTATTATTGTATTATATCATAATTATATTTATTACTATATTAGATTATTTTATTATAATTGCCTTATTATACCGGTAATTATATAACAATATTATAATTATTATATTATTATAATCATGTAATATAATATAATTTATTATTGTGTTATATCATAATTATATTTATTACTATATTAGATTATATTATTATAATTCTATTACTATTATAATGTAATATAATAATATTATATAATATAATTTATTATTGTACTGTTATATCATATAATTATATTTATTACTATATTAGATTATTTTACTATAATTGTCTTATTATAATAATATAATTATTATTATACTATTATAATCATGTAATATAATATAATTTATTATTGTATTATATTATATCATAATTATATTACTATATTAGATTATATTATTACAATTGTCATATTATAATTATATAACATTATAATTATTATATTATAATCATGTAATATAAAATAATTTATTATATTATTATAATTCTTATATTTTTATTATAATGTAATATAATTTATTATTGTACTATATTATATCATATTATTATCATATAATTATATTTATTACTAGATTAGATTATTTTATTATATTTGTATTACAATTATATATATTATTATTATAATCATGTAATATAATATAATTTATTATTGTATTATATTATATCATATAATTATATTGATTACTATATTAAATTATTTTATATAATTGTGTTATTTGGGGCTCCCTTCCAACTCTATGAAAATAATAATAATAATAATAATAATAATTTTGCCTTCCTTTACGGCCATATTCATAAGGACTAGCATCGCCAGCTGCGGTTAAATGATCCAAGGACTTTGTGAAAGCCTTCTCTGTCAAACTATAACTCCCAGGATCCCGTAGCATTGAGCTGGAGTGGTTCAAGGGGTGCCGGGCTGCATTCATTCGACGTCCTATATTATTATATTATTGTGATTACATTAAAAAAAAAACCCCGCAACTGCAGAGAGACGAAGTCCATGTTGGCAGGCCCGGATTAACTCTTTTTGGCGCCCTAGGCCACACATTGGAAGCCACGCCTCTGGGCCAATGCTGTGCATGCGCGCCAGAGGCCCTAGGGGCGGGGCTTCCCTCCGCGTCTTCCTCCTCGCAGAAGCGCCCGAAGATTGACCTTTAAAAAAAATTGGGGGGTCCGGATCTGCCACCCCCCCCCCCATGGCTGCGTTCCTAGGCCATGGCCTAGTGTGGCCTCATGGATAATCCGGGCCTGCACGCTGGGTTTGCACTTTGGCCCATGAAAGGGATCCTCATCGGATCTCATCGAAGCAGAAGAGACCCCCGTCCAGCCTGATACTGAATCTGTAGCACAACCAAAGCCCTCCCGACAGATGGCCAGACATTCTTGTGAAGAACCTCAACAGGAGGAGACTCCATCAGGCTCCCAAGCAACTTTCCACCCGCTTCTTGCTCCCTCCAAAACAGAAGGTGAAAGAAAGAAAGGAAAAGAGAGAGAAGAAAGAGAAGAAAGGAAAAGAGAGAGAAGGGAAGAAAGGAAAAGAGAGAGAAGAAGAAGAAAGAAAAGAGAGAGAAGAGAGAGAAGAAAGGGAAGAAAGGAAAAGAGAGAGAAGAAAGAGAAGAAAGGAAAAGAGAGAGAAGAAAGAGAAGAAAGGAAAAGAGAGAGAAGAAAGGGAAGAAAGGAAAAGAGAGAGAAGAAAGAGAAGAAAGGAAAAGAGAGAGAAGAAATGGAAGAAAGGAAAAGAGAGAGAAGAAAGAGAAGAAAGGAAAAGAGAGAGAAGAAAGGGAAGAAAGGAAAAGAGAGAAGAAATGGAAGAAAGGAAAAGAGAGAGAAGAAAGAGAAGAAAGGAAAAGAGAGAAGAAAGGGAAGAAAGGAAAAGAGAGAGAAGAAAGAGAAGAAAGGAAAAGAGAGAAGAAAGAGAGAGAAGAAAGAGAAGAAAGGAAAAGAGAGAGAAGAAATTGAAGAAAGGAAAAGAGAGAGAAGAAAGGAGAAGAGAGAGAAGAAAGAGAAGAAAGGAAAGAAGGGAGGGAGGGGAAGGAAGAGAAGAGAGAAAGAAAGGAGAGAGAAAAGGAGAGGGAAAGGGATTGGAAGAAACAGTCAGGGAAGGAAGAGAAAGGTAGGCAGACAACAGAGAAGGAAGAGATGAAAGGAAGAAAAGAGGATAAGAAAAAGAGGGGGAGAAAATAAGGAAGAAATAAAAGTAGGTAGGGAACGGAAGGAAGAGAAGAAAGAGAGAAAGAAAGGAATAAGAGAGGGAAGGAGAAAAGGAAGGAAGAAAGGTAGACAGGAAACAGAGAAGGAAGGGGAGGAAGAAAGGGAGGAAGGAAAGAGAGAGGGAAGGAGAAAAAGCAGAAAGAAATGTAGGTAGGAACCAGATAGAGAAGGAAAAGAAGAAAGGGAGGAAGCAAGGGAGGGAGGAGAGAGGGAAGGAGAAAAGGAAGAAAGAAAGGTAGGTAAGAACCAGAAAGAGAAGGAAAAGAAGAAAGGGAGGAAGCAAGGGAGGAAGGAAACAGAGAGGGAAGGAAGAGAAGAAAGATAGGAAAGGAAAGGGAGGAAGGAAACAGAGGGGAGGAAGAAGGAAGGATAGAAGGAAGGAAGGAAGGAAGGAAGGAAGAATGTACGGAACAAAGAAAAGGAGTAAGGAAAGAGGGAAGGAAGAGAAGAAAAAGAGGAAAAATAGGTAGCTAGGGGACAAGAGAAGGAAGGGTCTGACCAAAGCTGAAGAATAGAGTGGAAGGACCTCCCCGAATGGGAAAGCACCCAGACCCGCCTCTTAGGCCACCTCACCCTGGGCCTTACCTGCTTCCAGAAGCTGGCACTGGTGTCCAAACACCTGCGAGAAGGTGATGGGGCTGGGGGCCACGTTGGACGTCACGGCGGAGGTCTCCATGCCGCTGGCGAGGCCTTCCGGATCACTCATGTGAAGGACTCTCAAGCCTGGATGTTTCAATGCACATAGATCTCTCTCTCTCTCTCACCACCTTTGGGTGGAGAACCCGGTAACACAACTCCAGACCTGAGGGAGACTCTCTCTTCTCCTCATCTTCGCTCCGAAAGCACACGGAACTTGCCCAGAATGTTCCCGGCCGACCCAAAGCCGGTCGCGGCGCACTGCCCCGGCGGAAATGCGCCCAACGGGGGCCGGCTCCGTACCCCAAACGTCCTCGAAATGTCCTCAAAAGATCCAACACCACGGAGGAAACGGTCTCCTTCCCAAAATGTCCCCGAAACATGCACTTTTTGTTTGTTGTGATGCACCTCTATCAGATCCGACGCTTTGCGGAGGAGTTTCCTTCCTTAAAAGTACCCAAAACGTGCCCGAAATGTTCTCGAAATGTGCCCGAAACGTGCCTTCTTTGCTTGTTGTGATGCACCTCTATCAGATCAAATGCTTCACAGGGGAAATGGTTTCCTTCCCCTAAAGTACCCAAAATGTGCCCAAAATGTCCCCGAAACTTGACCGAAACGTGCTCAAAATGTGCCCTATTTACTGGTTGCGACGCACGTCCATCAGCTTTGTGGAGGAAACAGGCTCCTTCCCCAAAAGTACCCAAAACGTGCCCAAAATGTCCCTGAAACCTGCCCGAAACTTGACCGAAATGTGCCCTATTTGCTTGTTGTGATGCTCGTCTATCAGCTTTGTGGAGGAAACAGTCTCCTTCCCCAAAAGTATCCAAAACGTGGCCTAAATGTCCCTGAAACCTGTCTGAAACTTGACCAAAACGTGCTCGAGATGTTCCCAAAATTTGCCTGAAATGTGCCCTTTGCTTGTTGCGACGCACTTCTATCAGATGCCTTATGGAGAAAACAGCTTCCTTGCCCAAAAGCGCCCGAAATGTCCCTGAAACCTGCCCTCTTGGTTTGTTGCGATGCAGTTCTATTAGATCCAATGATTTGTGGATGAAACAGTTTCCTTCCCCAAAATCGCCTGAAATGTGCCCGAAATGTCTCTGAAACCTGCCCGAAATGTGCCCAAAACTTGCCCGAAATCTGTCCGAAATGTGCCGTCTTTGATGCGATGCAGTTCTATTAGATGCAATGCTTTATGGAGGGAAGTTTCCTTACTCAAAATCGCCCAAAATGTGCCCGAAATGTCCCTGAAACCTGCCCGAAATGTGCCCAAAACTTGCCTGAAACGTACTCGAAACTTACCCGAAACCTGCCCAAAACGTGCCCTCTTTGTTTGATGTGATGCAGTTCTATTAGAACCAATGCTTTATGGAGGAAATTGTTTCCTTCCCCCAAAGCGCCCGAAATGTGCCCGAAACTTGCCCAAAATGTGTCCGAAACCTGCCCGAAACGTGCCCTCTTTGTTTGTTGTGATGCACTGTAGTTCTATTAGATCCAATGCTTTATGGAGGAAACTGTTTCCTTCCCCAAAAGTGCCCAAAATGTTTCTAAAACCTGCCCGAAATGTGCCCGAAACGTGCCCTCTTTGTTTGTTGCAATGCACTTCTATTAGATCCAATGATTTGTGAATGAAACAGTTTCCTTCCCCAAAAGCACCTGAAACATTCCTGAAACCTGCCCGAAATGTGCCCGAAACTTGCCCAAAATGTGCCCAAAACCTGCCCGAAATGTGCCTCCTTTGTTTGTTGCAATGCAGTTCTATTAGATCTAATGCTTTATGGAGGAAATGGTTTCCTTCCCCCAAAGCGCCTGAAATGTGCCCGAAATGTCCCTGAAACCTGCCCGAAATGTGCCCAAATTGTGCCCGAAACCTGCCCTCTTTGCCCCAAACCTGCTTGAAACCTGCCCAAAATGTGAAACCTGCCCTCTTTGTTTGTTGTGATGCAGTTTTTTAGATCCAATGCTTTATGCAGGAAACAGTTTCCTTCCCCAAAGCACCAAAAATGCCCAAATGTCCCTTGAAACCTGCCCGAAACCTGCGCAAAACTTGCCCTCTTTGTTTGTTGTGATGCAGTTCTATTAGATCCAATGCTTTATGCAGGAAACAGTTTCCTTCCCCAAAGCGCCTGAAATGTGCCCGTAATGTCCCTGAAACCTGCCCGAAATGTGCCCAAATTGTGCCCGAAACCTGCCCTCTTTGCCTCAAACCTGCTTGAAACCTGCCCAAAATGTGCCCGAAACCTGCCCTCTTTGTTTGTTGTGATGCAGTTCTATTAGATCCAATGCTTTATGCAGGAAACAGTTTCCTTCCCCCCAAAGCACCCGAAATGTGCCCGAAACCTGCGCAAAACTTGCCCTCTTTGTTTGTTGCGATGCAGTTCTATTAGATCCAATGCTTTATGGAGGAAACGGTTTCCTTCCCCCAAAGCGCCCAAAATGTGCCCGAAATGTCACTGAAACCTGCCCAAAATCTGCCCGAAACGTGCTCTCTTTGCTTTTTGTGACACACCTCTTATCGGATCCGACGCTTTGCCGAAAGGGTCTTCTTCCCCGAAAGCACCCGAAAGGTGCCCAAAACTCTTTTCTTGTTGTGACGCACCTTTATCAGATCCGACACTTCGCAAAGGAAACGGTCTCCTCCCCCAAAAGTGCCCGAAACGTGCCCAAAACGTTGCTTGTTGTGACGCACCTCTTCTCAAACTCGACACTTCGTAGCGGAAACGGTCTCCTTCTTCACCTTTCCTTGTTGTCCACTTTGCATCCCAATTGTCCTTGAGGTGTTTCAGGACTCACCTTTGATGAACACAATTTCTATCTCGAGCCCAAAAAGGGTCCAAGCAATCGGAGGGTCAAAGCAATACGGCACGCGGGCACTCGAGCGAGCCGAGTGTGCCCGAAAGGTGCCCTTCTTTGCTCGCTCTGACGCAGCTCTGATCAATTCCTTGGCTTCGACCTACTGTCCAGTGCAGTTCGTTCAGCATCCCTTCTTCTCCGGCGCTTCACCTCCAAATTCCTCTCCTTCCCTCCCTCCTTTTTCCCTGGAACCGAGGAACAGGAGGAGCTTCAGGGACGCATCGTGAAGTTACGCTGCCTCCCGAATCTGCTGCAGTGTTGCTTCGCTTCCCCAGTTCTCATTCCCACTCAGCAGCAAGGGAGGGAAAAAAAAGAGATGAAGACAAACGCGCCGTTCATTGGAACGAGAAGGAAACAGCCGCCAGGAGAAAAGCAATTGTTTCAGCTACCCGAAAAGGGAGAGCGGGAGAGATGCTAGCGCAGGGGTGGGCAATTATGTTTTCCAAGGGGGCCACACAAGAGCCAAAAAAATATTATGGAGGGCCGCACCTAAAGGCTGAACTACATTCTAATCTACTTTATTTATTGATTTACTATACACTAGCTGTACCCGGCACTAGGCATGGTTTCGAACCCAAAAATGGCGATTCTAAAATCAAAATGGGGGGTTGATTAGTAAAAGAAAGACTTACAAAAAAATTTCCAAAAAGTTCTAAAATGTAACTTAATTACTAATGAAATTTGTTAGCAGTTCGTATGCCAGAGCATGCGCATTCAGATGAGTTTTGCCTACAACTCCCAGAAATCCTAACAGCTGGTAAATTGGCTGGGATTTCTGGGAGTTGTAGGCCAAAACTTGAATAAATCACTGAACTGAATTCCAAATAGATGGGACTATTCTTGGAAGCAGCAAAAAAAGGAGGAGGAGCCCCCTCGCTCTCTCACTGCCCCCTCTCTCACCCCGATCCTGAGGGAGCGAGGGCCCAAGTTTGCCCAGGCTGAGAGGAAAAGGAAGAGGCCTGAGGCTGTGAGGAATGGTGGGAGTTGAAGTCCAAAACACCTACCTGGAGGGCTGAAGTTGGCCCCTGAGATGGGGCAAGGCAGAGCAACGGGGAGAGAAGGGAGGGGGAGAAGCGTCTGAGAGAGCGCAGGGAGAGAGGAGAGAAGCGCGCATGTGTGTGTGAGAAGTTGGCCCCTGCGATGGGGCAAGGCAGAGCAACGGGGAAAGAGAAGGGGGAGAGAAGCCAGCAGGATAGAGGAGGACTACACTTTCCAGAATGCATTGCCTAGCAGCAGCGTCACTTCCAGTTCCCCATAGAAAGGCGGGAAAAAGAAGAAGCTGAATGAAGGCGGGAAGGAAATGAGGGGGAGAAGACAGGGAGAAGTGAGTAGTACAATAATTAAGAATTTATTACGATCATAACGCAAATTGTTGGCCTCAAGGACCGTAAAAGGAAGTCTACTTCCTGGTTAGCTGCCGTGTTGCGTATAAACTAGAAAGTCCCATTACATACGAATCACTTACGATTTCTTTTGCTTTTCATAACTTTTTTCTCATGCCTACCTGGTACGCGTTGCTGTGCCCTATTTTGGAGATGCGAGGAAGTCTGAGTATGTAAGGGTTGGAGTTGTTGTTAGTTATGGTGTTGTTGGGGTCATGGCTGTGTCGTTGTGGGTTGTTTTGGTGGGTGGGATGTTGGAGTCCTGTGGAGTTGTTGGTGTGTGGTGTTGCTGGCGTTCTGCAGAGCTTGTGGATATACAATGCTTTTTGTCTTTCCGTCTGCTGTGTTGATGTAGAGGTTGATGCTTGTGTGGGTGGGGTACTTTGGAAGTGAGTGGAGGTACTTGAAATCCCATCATCCATGGTGTGCCCTCCTCTAAACTGCAGTTGGATGGAGTGTGGGGCATGGGGGCATGGTGTGCCAAGTTTGGTCTTTATCGGTCTTGGTTCTGGGACACAGTGGTCTGTGGGGAATGATGGGTTTTGAAGTACTACAAATCCCATAATCCATAGAGGTACATCAAATCCCATAATCCATGGTCCACCCTCCTCCAAACTGTAGTAGAATGTAGCGTGGGTCATAGGGGCTCTGTGTGCCAAGGTAGGTTACTGTAAATTCAGGCCATATACAATGTCCCATGAGCTAAGGCCTAGTCAGGAACAGCAAGTTAATGAAGCCTTACTGTCAATTCAGGCCATACACAATGTCCAATGAGCTGAGGCCTAGTCAGGAACAGCAAGTTAATGAAGCCTTACTGTAAATTCAGGCCATACACAATGTCCCATGAGCTGAGGCCTAGTCAGGAACAGCAAGTTAATGAAGCCTTACTGTCAATTCAGGCCATACACAATGTCCAATGAGCTGAGGGCTAGTCAGGAGAATCAAGTTAATGAAGCCTTACTGTCAATTCAGAGCGTAAACAGCATTCCATTAAGTGAGGCCTAGTCAGGGAAATTAAGTTAATGAAGCCTTACTGTCAATTTTGGGCGTGGTCTGTGATTTGTAGGGGTGTAAATTTTCTGTGGGTGTAAATTTTGTGCCTCAGCCCTTTGCCTTATCCTCCTCTGACAGTTTATTATGGGTCGGAATGTTCATGTTGGCTGGCCAGTACAGGAGTTATGCAAATCCGCCCTTATTGGCAGCCAATCATGTTGTCAGAATGTAGAGGCTGGGAGAGTCGTTGGCAGCCCCGGAGGATGCTGGGAAATGTAGGTTTTTTTACTCGTTGTTTTGGGGGCCTTTTAGGTTTTGGGGGGGAAAGTTTCTTTGCTACAAACCTACCTTGCTTGAGGCCTATTTCTGTTGGCAAGTTTGGTGTTTCTGCGTTGTAAGGTTTCTCTGTTTGGGACGGTCGTTCCATGACGGGAACCCCTTTATATAATAGATTTACTATACACTAGCTGTACCCGGCACGCGTTGCTGTGCCCTATTTAGGAGATGTGAGAAAGTCTGAGTATGTAAGGGTTGGAATTGATGTTACTTATGGTCTTGGTGGGGTCATGGCTGTGTCATTGTGGGTTGTTCTGGTGGGTGGGATGTTGAAGTCCTGTGGAGTTGTCGGTGTGTGGTGTTGAAGGAAGGAATGGCATACAATGGCATACAAATGGGTTGAGCAGTAGACGCAAGGTTGTGTTATGTGTGTATTGTGTTGTGTGTAGGTATTACTTTTTTGATGAGTTAGTGGGTGTGTGGTGGCATTGTGGGTAAGGGTATGTTGTGGAATGCTTGTGTGGGCGGGGTGTTTTGGGTATTTGTGTGTGTTTGTAGTTTCAGTGCAGTGTTGTGTTGTGGTTGGAGTATAGGTGGAGTTGGTTTTTGTTTGTGGTGGTGGTAGGTGTTGTGTGTGCAGGGTCCCATAAGGTTGGGGGGATGGGTTGTGATATGAAGTTGTGTTGTGTTGTGTGGGTAGGAATTGCTGGAGTATTGTGCCTGGGATGTGTATTTGGAGGTGTGTGTGGTGGTGAGTAGTGAGTGCAGTCCTGGGTTTTGTGTTGGGGAAGTTGTCAGGTATTTGTGGGGTGTATTTTGTGTGTGTTGTGGTGACATAGTTGTCTCAGTCTTTGTGCTGGTTGTGATGTGGAGGGGGTGTTGCTTTTGCCAGTGGTCTTTGTTGTGAATTTTAGTTGGGGTGGGTTTTTGTGTTGCAGTATTGGTTTTTTTTGCAAGCTTGTGTTATTCCGGCAGTATGTGTTTGTCAGTGGTGCCTGTGTCCCTGGTGCCCTATTTGTGTTTGTGTTATGTCCTCCTGTGTTAGTTGGTTGTACTGTGTAGGTTTCTGTTTAGCAGTGGTATGTATACGTTGTGTGTCTCTTGTGTTGTGGGTCTGTAGAGGTAGGCATCACGAGTTGTGAGGCTGTCATGTGTGGTATTTTGTGCTGGCTTGGTCTTTGGATTGTGTTTCTCGAGTGTGGGAACCTGCTTCCTCCTAGAGCTTGGCCTTGACAGTTTAACTCACAAACACCAACTGACTAAACTCAAATCACTCATTATTCTAACCTAGCCTTGGCTGGCTTCGCCCACCATTACTATGGGAACTCAGCCTCCCTGCATTTTGTGTGGGCCGATGTTGGCCAATGGGATTCGCTGGCGGCTGCAGAGGACGCTGGGAAATGTAGTTTTTTATTGTTGTTTTGGGGGCGTTCTAGGTTTTGGGGGGGAAAGTTTCTTTGCTAAAAACCTTCCTTGCCTGAGGCCTATTTTTGTTGGCAAGTTTGGTGTCTCTGCCTTGTAAGGTTTCTCTGCCTAGGACGGTCGTTCGATGACGGGTCTTCCTTTATATATATAGATTTACTATACATTACACATCATTAATATTGGCATACTAGTTTGGGGACCCGGCGGTGCCTGGGTTATTTGAGAAACGCATTAGTTGGTCTGTAGCAATTATTTACGTGGCTCGCAGTGGTGTCAGGAAGTTAGTGAAGGCACTGCGAGTCCAATCGTCCATGGTGGACCCTCATCCAAAGTGCAGCAGGATGTAGAGTGGGTCATGGGGGCTCTGTGTGCCAGGTTTGGTCTGTATTGGTGAATGGATGAGGGTTGCATTGTTTTTCAAAAGTGAGTGAAGGTACTTCAAGTCCCATCATCTGTGGTCCGTCTCACACAAAACTGGACCAGGATGTAGAGTGGCTCATGGGGGCTCTGTGTGCCAGGTTTGGTCTTGATCCATCATTGGATGGGGTTTGCAGCAGTCTTGAAATGAGGGAAGGTACTGCAAGTCCCATCATCCATAGTCCATCCTCCTCAAAAGTGCAGTAGGATGTAGAGTGGGTCATGGGGGCTCTGTGTGCCAAGTTTGGTCTGTATTGGTGAATGGATTTGCAGTGGTGGCTGAATTTACTGAAGGTACTGCAAGTCCCATCATCTGTGGTCCATCCTCCTCCAAACTGCAGCAGAATGTAGAGTGGGTCATGGGGGCTCTGTGTGCCAAGTTTGGTCTGGATCCATCATTATTGGGAGTTTCAGTGGTATCATGAAATAACTGAAGATACTGCAAGTCCCATCATCTGTGGTCCATCCTCCTCAAAATTGCAGGATGTAGATTGGTCTGTATGGCCTGTATGGTCTGTATTGGTGAATGGATGAGGGTTGGCTGATTGGCTGATTGCCCTGCCATGGAGTGCCTGCTATCCCGGCTTTGGAGTGCCTGCCATCTCGAGAGGCGATCCGGGCCTGCAGCGGGAGCAGTTGGTGACCTGCGGTGGCTGTTCGCCCTGGCGGCCCGGCAGACAATCAAGTCTTCCGGGTCGCCCGGGGGGTCAGCCGCCACAGGTCGCCGATTGCAGGCCTCCCAGGATGGCAGGCACTCCAAAGCCGCCGCTCCTCCGATCGTTCTCCGGCGCGGCGGGCTGTCTGTCGACGCAGGCCCCACAGCCCGCAATGGGATGGCAGCAGCGGCAGCCCTTCCTCTTGCAGAAATTGCCCCACCCTCGACGCACTTCTCCCCGGGCCGGTCAGAATCGGCCAGCAGGCCGCATCCAGCCCACGGGCCGTAAGATGCCCAGTTCTGTGCTAGTGTATTGCACAGGCCAAGTTCCGCTTCTTTGTGGGTTTCTTTTGAAAGCCACACAGTGTAGTTTCCCCAATCAAGGCTGCAAAGGTATGGGCCTTACAGGGTTTTAGGGGGTCTTTTCCAGCCCCCAAATCCTTTGGAAACATCCATACAAAACCAGGAATAGATTGCACTCTGATAGTACGATTAAAAAAAAACAACAAAACTTATGTCCAAGAGATATTTGACCTTTGGAGAAGGCTGCAGTTTTGTTTTGCTTGCACAAAACCCTGTGTTTTGCTGTATAATCCATCTATTGTAAATGCATTTGTTTGGCAGCAGTAGAGTGGATTTATTGACTCGGGACCCTTGCGGGGAGTTGACCACTTTTGAGGGGTTTGACCCTCCACAAAATACATGTTAGATGGAAATGGGAAGGCATGTCTGTGGTGAAGTCATATTTAATTGTTACAGACTTTAAATGTGTTTGATATTTATGTATATGTAAGTATTTTGTGAGTGTAAACTGCTGAATTAGTAGTTTTAGGAGTGCAGTAGCTTTGTGTCAGACTGTATCTCCATAGTTAGCATCTTGTAACCTTAAGAAAGAACCTCTGAGTAGATTGTAACCACCCAAGCTCTTGAACTTTTGAAACCTGAAAGCTCGAAACACTGTTTAAATAAATTTTACAGTTCTTTAAGAAAGACATCTCTTGTTATTCCTTCACACACAAGCCTCTAAAACCAATTCTTCCCAGTGGGTAGCCAAGTGTAGTCATTGGTGGCAGCAAAGGTTAATAAATAGTGTCAATGGGAGTTTAGGTCCCTGCCCTGACACAGTTCTCCAGACAATTTGAAGGAAAACATCCTCACAAAGTGGACACATGCTGTAAGCTGCGTCTTTACCATGTCTAATCATGGAAAACAGTTTGATTAACATATGGGTAACGACTGTGAATGTTATGATGCAATACCTAAGGGGGCGTGGTAAAGGCAGAGTCGTAACCATGTGAGAGTTATTAAAAACAGTTCGTTACTGAAGAGGACATTCAAGTGCCACCTCGGAGTTGGTTGAGGTAGGCAGGATTTCCCTGGGTAGGGCAGGTCAGGGTTTTGCCCTCCCTTCTGCCCGTGTACAACTGGTGGGCCACTGTGTGATACAGAATGCTGGACTAGATGGGCTGAGGTCCGATTCAGCATGGCTCTTCTTATGTTCTTATTGCAAAGGGGATGCAGGAAGGGAGCCCGCCCCGGAGCAACGGGGCGGGGTGTCCGGGGTTCCTTCCTCTTCTCTCAGTGACTGAACACGGAGAGAAGCAGAACAGGATGCCCCGCCCCCGGAGCGACGCTGGGCATGCGCAGCACAGCCGGGGGCGGAGCTTCTCCTCCTCCTCGACGCCGAACTAGTAAGGATTGGAAGGAGGGCGCGAGGAACTTTTTCACACTGTGGCCCCCCAGGTGATTAGTGACCGGAATTCCGGCCCTTGGGCCGGTAGAAGTTGGACAGCCCTGTCATGTAGGATCCCCTTGAATTTAAGCCATGTCTTCAAAATTGATCTTCTTATGGGGTGGCTTCTGAAAATTTTCTCTATTTTAACTCTTCCATAACACATATAACTATGCCACCCCATACCCTAAGATCATTGCCCTCAATTGCCAGGAGATTTTCGTTTCCTAGTTTTGCCCAATCACATGGACACTCCAGGGCAGTGTTATAGGCCAGTTAGTCTAACCTCAGTTCCAGGCAAAGTGATGGAAACCATTATTAAAGAAAATATTACTAGGCACATAGAAGAACAGGCATTGCTGAAGGAAAATCAACATGGTTTCTGCAAAGGCAAATCATGTCTTACTAACTTGTTAGAATTCTTTGAGGGTGTAAATAAACACATAGATAAAGGGGACCCAGTCGATATTGTTTACCTTGACTTCCAAAAGGCTTTTGACCAAGTCCCTCACCAAAGGCTCCTAAACAAGCTCTTCAGCCATGGAATCAGGGGACAGGTCTTGTCCTGGATTGGAACCTGGCTAAACTGTAGGAAACAAAGGGTGGTAATAAACGGACATTTCTCTGGGTGGAAAGAGGTGAGAAGTGGCGTACCCCAAGGTTCAGTTTTGGGTCCGTTACTTTTTAATTTACTCATTAATGACCTGGATGTAGGAGTGAATTCTGAGGTAGCAAAGTTTGCAGACGACACTAAATTGTTCAGGGTAGTTAAAAATGAAACTGACTGTAAAGAGCTCCAGAAAGATCTCTCGAAATTGAGTGAATGGGCAACAAAGTGGCAAATGCATTTTAACCTCAACAAGTGTAAAGTCATGCACTTCGGGGCAAAGAACCCCAACTACACCTACCAACTGATGGGGTCAAAGCTTTCCGAGACAAACCAGGAAAGGGATCTTGGGGTTTTGGTGGACAGCTCAATGAAGATGTCAACCCAGTGCGCTGCAGCAGCGAAAAAGCAAATTCTATGCTTGGCATGATCAGGAAGGGAATCGAAAATAGGTCAGCAAATGTTGTATTGCTCTCTACAAATCGATGGTAAGGCCACATCTGGAGTACTGTGTACAATTCTGGTCTCCGCACCTCAAGAAGGATATAACGGAACTGGAAAAGGTACAAAAAAGGGCAACAAGAATGATCCAAGGGATGGAGCGGCTCCCTTATGAAACCAGGTTGCAACGCCTTGGTCTTTTCAGCCTTGAAAGACGGCGTTTAAGAGGTGACTTGATCGAAGTGTATAAAATCATGCATGGGATAGAAAAGGTGAATAAAGAAAAATACTTTCTCTGTCACACAACACTAGGACTAGGGGGGCACTCCCTGAAGCTCCAAGGTAGGAAAATTAGGACTAATAAAGGGAAATATTTCTTCACCCAGAGGGTCATTGGGTTATGGAACTCACTTCCAGAGGAGGTTGTGACAGCGGTCAGCCTGGACAGCTTCAAGGCAGGATTAGACAGATTCATGGATACCAAGGGAATCAGTAGCTACTGAAATGGACATCCAAGTGCCACCTCTGTGTTGATGGAGGCAGGCAGGATTTTCCCCGGGTACTGGTTGTGGGGGGTCGGGAGCAGGTGAGGGTTTTGCCCTCCTTTCTGCTCGAGATCCCCGTGTACAACTAGTGGGCCACTGTGTGACACAGAATGCTGGACTAGATGGGCTGAGGCCCGATTCAGCATGGCTCTTCTTATGTTCTTATGTTCTTTCCCAACGTTTTTTGAGCCACGGCACACTTTTTACATTTGCAAAATCCTGGGGCACACCACCAACCCAAATGACACGAAATGACACTCTAACACAGTAATACATATAGTTGATATGTTTTTAAATGTATTTATACACTCAGTGTGAAACCTGGGCCTGTTTCGATGAACACAACATAGATATCCTGGCAGGAATGGCAGAAAGACACAAACTTTCCACACCGAACTCCCATAACCAAGAGAAAATGCTGTAAGAGTTTGGTGGGCATTGACCTTGAGTTTTGGAGTTGTAGTTCACCTATATCCAGAGAGCACTGTGGACTCAAACAGTGTTGGATCAGGACCAAACTTGGCATGAATACTCAATATGCCCAAATATGAACGCAGATGGAGTTCAGGGGAAATAGACCTTGACATTTGAGAGTTGTAGTTGCTGGGATTTGTAGTTCCCCTACAATCAAAGAGCATTCTGAACCCCACCAATGATAGAACTGGGCCAAACTTCCCACACAGAACACCCAGGAGGCAAGAGGAGGTCTCTACTTGGGGAAAGGGAGGCGGGCCTTCCCAATGCATGGAGAGGGAGAGTCCAAGTAGACAACGGGTGGGGAGGGGGGTGGTTGTAATTTTGTGCCTTTATCGAGGTACGTTTCTTAGGGTTTTTATACTTCAACACACTAGACTCCCCCCCCCCCTGGAGGTTCCAATTTCCCACGGCACACCTGATGATCGCTCACGGCACACTAGTGTGCCCCGGCACACTGGTTGAGAAACACTGCAATAGAGAACCTACGGCTCGGGAGCGAGATGTGTCTCTTTTCATGATTCCATCTGGCTCTCCAGAGCAGCCCGGGCCTCGGTTTCCCAGCATGCAGCGGGGAGGATTGACGCAAATGCGCTGCGATTGCCGCTTCCGTGCCGCCATCGCCGCCTCTTTCTCATTCCCCACTGCTTTCGGGGGCCTGCGCCCTCTTCGCCGGGGATGGCGGAGCCCAGCAGCGGCGCCTTGTCCTCGTCTTCCTCTTCGTCCTCTGCCACGGGCCTCGGGAGAGGCGGCAGAGGAAGGCTTGCCCCTAACGCCCTGGAACCGGCCTCGCTGCTCCCAGGGGGTGCCCAGCTCAACGGGTGGGGAGGGGGGTGGTTGTAATTTTGTGCCTTTATCGAGGTACGTTTCTTAGGGTTTTTATACTTCAACACTAGACTCCCCCACCCCCCCTGGAGGTTCCAATTTCCCACGGCACACCTGATGATCG
Source organism: Anolis apletophallus (assembly GCA_030556195.1). Lineage (NCBI taxonomy): Eukaryota > Metazoa > Chordata > Lepidosauria > Squamata > Anolidae > Anolis > Anolis apletophallus. The sequence goes on along the minus strand of JARBWK010000017.1, from coordinate 21,995,328 downwards.
CTCACGGCACACTAGTGTGCCCTGGCACACTGGTTGAGAAACACTGCTCCAGGGCACATGCCTGATGGTATGTTTGGAAGTCTGGGACTCCAAGTCCCCCTCTATTTTTGAGATCGATCATGTTTAGCCATTTTATTCTGGGTTGCCTTCCTCTCCATATGAATTTTGTGAGATCCCTTCTCCAGCTATTGAAGAGGTTATCATTGGTAAGGATGGGTATGTTTTGGAATAAAAAAAAGAATCTTAGGGAGGATATTCATGTTTATCACAGATATCCTGCCCAGAAGTGACAGATTCAAATGCTTCCATTTGTCTAAATTCTTCTTAATTCCTTTCCATGTTGGTCCATAATTATTTTTTACTAAGTTTATATTATGTGTGGCCAATGTTATGCCCAAGTATTTTACTTTGTTATTTCAATTATACAGACCAGGTCGTCCGCAAACGCCCTGATCTTCAACAATTCCTTCTTAATCGACAAACCCCTTAATTCGGACATTCCTCGTGGGATTTTGTGTGTCCCCAGTTGCTAGAGTCCGTCTTCCTGATGTTAAAGGGGGGCCAAGGCGCATCTTGGTATCGACTTCGGCGAGGCAGTCCCTCTGGAAGGCATCAAAGAGGCCCAATAATGAGGGCGATGAGCTGGGCATCCCCTGGGAGCAGCGAGGCCGATTCCACGGCGTTAGGGGCAAGCCTGCCTCCGCCGCCTCTCCCGAGGCCCGTGGCGGAGGACGAAGAGGAAGACGAGGACAAGGCGCCGCTGCTGGGCTCCGCCATCCCCGGCGAAGAGGGCGCAGGCCCCCGAAAGCAGTGGGGAATGAGAAAGAGGCGGCGATGGCGGCACGGAAGCGGCAATCGCAGCGCATTTGCGTCAACCCTCCCCGCTGCATGCTGGGAAAGCGAGGCCCGGGCTGCTCTGGAGAGCCAGATGCAATCATGAAAAGAGACACATCTCGCTCTCGAGCCGTAGGTTCCCTATTGCAGTGTTTCTCAACCAGTGTGCCGGGGCACACTAGTGTGCCGTGAGCGATCATCCGGTGTGCCGTGGGAAATTGGAACCTCCAGGGGGGGGGGGGGTCTAGTGTTGAAGTATAAAAACCCTAAGAAACGTACCTCAATAAAGGCACAAAATTACAACCACCCCCTCCCACCCGTTGAGCTGGGCACCCCCTGGGAGCAGCGAGGCCGGTTCCACGGCGTTAGGGCCAAGCCTGCCTCTGCCGCCTCTCTCGAGGCCCGTGGCGGAGGACGAAGAGGAATACGAGGACAAGGCGCCGCTGGTGGGCTCCGCCATCCCCGGCGAAGATGGCACAGGCCCCCGAAAGCAGTGGGGGATGAGAAAGAGGCGGCGATGGCGGCACGGAAGCTGCAGTCGCAGCGCATTTGCGTCACTCCTCCCCGCTGCATGCTGGGAAACCGAGGCCCGGGCTGCTCTGGAGAGCCAGATGCAATCATGAAAAGAGCCACATCTGGCTCCCGAGCCGTAGGTTCCCTATTGCAGTGTTTCTCAACCAGTGTGCGGGGCACACTAGTGTGCCGTGAGCGATCATCAGGTGTGCCGTGGGAAATTGGAACCTCCAGGGGGGAGTCTAGTGTGTTGAAGTATAAAAACCCTAAGAAACGTACCTCGATAAAGGCACAAAATTACAACCACCCCCCTCCCCACCCGTTGTCTACTTCAGTGTCTCTCAACCAGTGTGCCGGGGCACACTAGTGTGCCGTGAGCGATCATCAGGTGTGCCGTGGGAAATTGGAACCTCCACGGGGGAGGAGTCTAGTGTGTTGAAGTATAAAACCCTAAGAAACGCCTCGATAAAGGCACAAAATTACACCCCCCCCCTCCCCCCCCGTTGTCTACTTGGACTCTCCCTCTCCATGCATTGGGAAGGCCCGCCTCCCTTCCCTCCTCTTGCCTCCTGGGGGTTCTGTGTGGGAAGTTTGGCCCAGTTCTATCATTGGTAGGGTTCAGAATGCTCTTTGATTGTAGGGGAACTACAAATCCCAGCAACTACAACTCTCAAATGTCAAGGTCTATTTCCCTGAACTCCATCTGCGTTCATATTTGGGCATATTGAGTATTCATGCCAAGTTTGGTCCTGATCCAACATTATTTGAGTCCACAGTGTTCTCTGGATATAGGTGAACTACAACTCCAAAACTCAAGGTCAATGCCCACCAAACTCTTATAGCATTTTCTCTTGGTTATGGGAGTTCTGTGTGGGAAGTTTGTGTCTTTCTGCCATTCCTGCCAGGATATCTATCTTGTGTTCATCGAAACAGGCCCAGGTTTCACACTGAGTTTATAAATACATTCAAAAACATATTAACTATATGTATTACTGTGTTGAGAGTGTCGTTTTGTGTCATTTTGGTTGGTGGTGTGCCCCAGGATTTTGCAAATGTAAAAAGTGTGCCGCGGCTCAAAAAAGGTTGGGAAACACTGCCCTATTTTCTTGTTTACAATCGAATAATCGCAAAAGGAAAAAAGAGGAAACGACAGAACGGCCAAAAAATTAAGACGTCAGAACAATCTCGAAATGTCAATCACATATCATACACAACCGAAGGTGTCCGGAAACCATTTAAATAGTTTTTTTTATTCCCTCCCCGCAAAATAATAATAATAAACCCCTCAAAAACTTGCTACAAAGGCTTTATATATATATATATATATACACACACACACACCGGTTTGATGTAGAATTCCCCATCCAACGAAGGAAAACACGTAACACAATAAGAAAAGGGAATGATCGTGAACGAACGTGGCCGCGAACGTGGCAGCGAATCGCCAAACACAATATTGTAAAGAGGTAGATTACTTTTCGTAAGCTGTGTTTAAACAAATGGGTGCACGAGGGAAACTAAAGTGTTTTATTTTTATTTAACCAACTGGGGGGAAAAGCTAGTTCCTCCAAAGTGTATGAAAAACAAAGAAGAAGAGAAAACAATACAGTTCCAGGTGATTAATAGTAAGTAGAATAATAATAATAGTCTTGCTTTACAAGTAGGAGGGGGGGAAAAATTGGTAATGTTTGCTATTCGATACTGTCAGCCAACAAACAGTGACTTCATCTGTTTACGGGTTTGTGCTATACAGCGGTTTCATGTACAATGGGTTGCGGAGAGGCTTTTCCGGGCACCAAAACGGTCCAAAGAACCCTCTCTTTCCACCCCAAAAGCCCCCCAAATATGAACAAGATGTCTGGGGAGGGTTTTGACGCACGTCCGACATGCCGTGCAACTTTTCATCCTTCCCAAAAGCAAGCCGGAGAGTTTGATCCACGTCCGTCGCCAAAGGCCCGGGACGCCCAAGCGTCGTTTACCGCTCCGTATTTGCGCACATCAAGCCCGGCTCCACGGCCAGCACAACTCCAAGGAGTCCGGCATTTGGCCCCGGATGGGTCTCGTGCCCAATGGGGGACTGACTTCCGGGCCTTGGAACCCCGTCCTCCTTTCAAGGTGAGGATTGCAACCGTTTTGAGCCGGATGGTTGAGAAACTGGGAGGCCCTCGCATCCGTGGGTTTATCAGAGCGGGCTCCTGGTGGGAAGGAAAAGAAGGTCTTTTAAAAGAGCTGGCCGGATCGAGGCTGACATCTATCTATCTATTCATTATGGGCAATCTTGGTTCTAAATGGTTCTAAAGTACTTATAAAAAAAGTTCTGGTGGTGAGCACTAGGTGGCACTGGTGCTTTGCTTCTACAGTGTTGCTAAAGTTCTGGTGGTGAACACTAGGTGGCGCTGGTGCTTTGCTTCTACAGTGTTGCTAAAGTTCTGGTGGTGAACACTAGGTGGCACTGGTGCTTTGCTTCTACAGTGTTGCTAAAGTTCTGGTGGTGAACACTAGGTGGCACTGGTGCTTTGCTTCTACAGTGTTGCTAAAGTTCTGGTGGTGAACACTAGGTGGCACTGGTGCTTTGCTTCTACAGTGTTGCTAAAGTTCTGGTGGTGAGCACTAGGTGGCGCTGGTGCTTTGCTTCTACAGTGTTGCTAAAGTTCTGGTGGTGAGCACTAGGTGGCACTGGTGCTTTGCTTCTACAGTGTTGCTAAAGTTCTGGTGGTGAACACTAGGTGGCGCTGGTGCTTTGCTTCTACAGTGTTGCTAAAGTTCTGGTGGTGAACACTAGGTGGCACTGGTGCTTTGCTTCTACAGTGTTGCTAAAGTTCTGGTGGTGAACACTAGGTGGCACTGGTGCTTTGCTTCTACAGTGTTGCTAAAGTTCTGGTGGTGAACACTAGGTGGCACTGGTGCTTTGCTTCTACAGTGTTGCTAAAGTTCTGGTGGTGAACACTAGGTGGCGCTGGTGCTTTGCTTCTACAGTGTTGCTAAAGTTCTGGTGGTGAACACTAGGTGGCACTGGTGCTTTGCTTCTACAGTGTTGCTAAAGTTCTGGTGGTGAACACTAGGTGGCACTGGTGCTTTGCTTCTACAGTTTTGTAAAGTTCTGGTGGTGAACACTAGGTGGCACTGGTGCTTTGGTTCTACAGTGTTGCTAAAGTTCTGGTGGTGAACACTAGGTGGCACTGGTGCTTTGCGTCTACAGTGTTGCTAAAGTTCTGGTGGTGAGCACTAGGTGGCACTGGTGCTTTGCTTCTACAGTGTTGCTAAAGTTCTGGTGGTGAGCACTAGGTGGCACTGGTGCTTTGCGTCTACAGTGTTGCAAAAAGTTCTGGTGGTGAGCACTAGGTGGCACTGGTGCTTTGCTTCTACAGTGTTGCTAAAGTTCTGGTGGTGAACACTAGGTGGCACTGGTGCTTTGCTTCTACAGTGTTGCTAAAGTTCTGGTGGTGAACACTAGGTGGCGCTGGTGCTTTGCTTCTACAGTGTTGCTAAAGTTCTGGTGGTGAGCACTAGGTGGCGCTGGTGCTTTGCTTCTACAGTGTTGCTGAAGTTCTGGTGGTGAACACTAGGTGGCGCTGGGGCTTTGCTTCTACAGTGTTGCTAAAGTTCTGGTGGTGAACACTAGGTGGCACTGGTGCTTTGCTTCTACAGTGTTGCTAAAGTTCTGGTGGTGAACACTAGGTGGCACTGGTGCTTTGCTTCTACAGTGTTGCTAAAGTTCTGGTGGTGAACACTAGGTGGCACTGGTGCTTTGCTTCTACAGTGTTGCTAAAGTTCTGGTGGTGAACACTAGGTGGCACTGGTGCTTTGCTTCTACAGTGTTGCTAAAGTTCTGGTGGTGAACACTAGGTGGCGATGGTGCTTTGCTTCTACAGTGTTGCTAAAGTTCTGGTGGTGAACACTAGGTGGCGATGGTGCTTTGCTTCTACAGTGTTGCTGAAGTTCTGGTGGTGAACACTAGGTGGCGTTGGTGCTTTGCGTCTACAGTGTTGCTAAAGTTCTGGTGGTGAGCACTAGGTGGCACTGGTGCTTTGCTTCTACAGTGTTGCTAAAGTTCTGGTGGTGAACACTAGGTGGCACTGGTGCTTTGCTTCTACAGTGTTGCTAAAGTTCTGGTGGTGAACACTAGGTGGCGATGGTGCTTTGCTTCTACAGTGTTGCTAAAGTTCTGGTGGTGAATACTAGGTGGCGATGGTGCAGTGTTTTTCTACAGTGTTGCTGAAGTTCTGGTGGTGAACACTAGGTGGCGATGGTGCTTTGCTTCTACAGTGTTGCTGAAGTTCGATGGTGCTTCTCTTTGCCTACAGTGTTGCTATTGGTGAACACTAGGTGGCGATGGTGCTTTGCTTCTACAGTGTTGCTGAAGTTCTGGTGGTGAACACTAGGTGGCGATGGTGCTTTGCTTCTACAGTGTTGCTAAAGTTCTGGTGGTGAACACTAGGTGGCGATGGTGCTTTGCTTCTACAGTGTTGCTAAAGTTCTGGTGGTGAACACTAGGTGGCCTGGTGCTTTGCTTCTACAGTGTTGCTGAAGTTCTGGTGGTGAACACTAGGTGGCGCTGGTGCTTTGCTTCTACAGTGTTGCTGAAGTTCTGGTGGTGAACACTAGGTGGCGCTGGTGCTTTGCTTCTACAGTGTTGCTAAAGTTCTGGTGCTGAATACTAGGTGGCGATGGTGCTTTGCTTCTACAGTGTTGCTGAAGTTCTGGTGGTGAACACTAGGTGGCGATGGTGCTTTTCTTCTACAGTGTTGCTGAAGTTCTGGTGGTGAACACTAGGTGGCGCTGGTGCTTTGCTTCTACAGTGTTGCTGAAGTTCTGGTGGTGAACATTTCAGAACTCTTAACAAAACTTTCGAAACTTCATTATTATTTCATTATTGGCAATTTTTAAGACAGAACCAATTAGGAACTGCCATTTATAACGAAATTAACTATAAATCTCTATACAAAAAGCCACATTATGTTTGCATGTCTGTTGCGAAGGCCAGGTGAAGTGACCCTCTGTGATGTGACTGGGAAAGGAAACTGACATGTGCCTGAGGGGACGGACGGAAGGAAGGAGAGTCACGTTGCCATACAGACGTTGTGAGGAAGGCTCCCTCAGAGCTGGAGGAAAGGAAAGGGGAAGGGAAGGAGGGAAAAGGAAAGGAAAAGAAGAGGGAGAGAAGGAGAGGAAAAAAGGGGGTGGAGAAAGTAAAGAGCCACAAATTTTGCCATGGAAAAATTGGAAGGGGGAAAGGAGAGAAGGCAGGGGAAGGAAAGAGAAAGAAGGGATGAAAACAGGGGAACAGTCCCTCCAATCTCTAGGCAATGTTTCCTTCCGCATCGTTGTAGTTTATGCCTTAGGATTTCTCTTTCCCATAAATACATATACGCTTAGTTCTTCCGAGCGGTCCCATGCAGACCCGGAATGTCCCAGCACTTGAGGATAGAACCAGTGGATGGAAAAGCCACTGGCACCGAAGACAGAATGCTGGGCAGCCTTGCGTTGCTTTCCCTCCGGACATAACAGAGCCGGGCACCGAGACCCCCGGGCCTGCCAAGAAAAGGAGGGCGAGGCTTTCCCAAAAAGAAAGGCAATCACAACAATAAGGGAGAAGGTTATAGGAGACATGCACGTTCATGTGGGTGAAGACTATGGGGTGAGTTCAATTCACACTGGGTGTTTTGCCCCGGGGACTGAGTTTGTTTCGAAAGTTTCGTTAGAGTTCTTAAATGATCACTACTAGAACTTTAGCAACACTGTAGAAGCAAAGCACCAGCGCCACCTAGTGTTCACCACCAGAACTTTAGCACCAGCACCACCTAGTGTTCACCACCAGAACTTTAGCAACAGCGTAAAATCAAAGCACCAGCACCACCTAGTGTTCAGCACCAGAACTTTAGCAACACTGTAAAAGCAAATCACCAGCAACACCTAGCAACACTGTTCAGCACCACCAGAACTTTAGCAACACTGTAGAAGCAAAGCACCAGCGCCACCTAGTGTTCACCACCAGAACTTTAGCAACACTGTAGAAGCATAGCACCAGTGCCTCCTAGTGTTCAGCACCAGAACTTTAGCAACACTATAGAAGCATAGCACCAGCGCCACCTAGTATTCACCACCAGAACTTTAGCAACACTGTAGAAGCAAAGCACCAGTGCCACCTAGTGTTCACCACCAGAACTTTAGCAACACTGTAGAAGCAAAGCACCAGCACCACTTTAGTTTTGTAAGTGCTTTGGAACCATGATTGCCCAAGCCCCTGTGAAGGCTGTTGCCATGGAGGCAGAAGTTAGAGCTGCACCTGTTTTGAACTTTCAGTCGGTTGGTTTTGTTGGTGGAAGGGAAACTGTCTTTCGGAGCTGTTAGAAAGCAGTTCGGTTAGGGGTTTGAGAAACCCAGGTGAAAGACAGACTTTGTCCAAGTTAGGGTAGAAAACTAACTTAATAGATAGGCAAAGCCTATAGTTAGCTATTTACCTGCTGGAGCAGTTAGTTAGTAGGACTGCTTGGTTCTGTGTTAGGAAGTACAGTGGAAACTGTACCCTATTGTTGAAACATTGTAACCACAAGATTTGTACCTCTCAGGAGACTTGTTTGCAACCAACTAAGCTCTGAACTCTGTTATAAAATAAACTGTTGAACATCTTTATTACAATACTTCTCAATGTTGTTCTTTTTAAAACACAAGCCTTAAAAGAACAAACCCTCACATTGGTGGCTGATCTGATACAATTGGTGGCAGCAAATATATTATTTATTTATTTATTTATTAGTTCAATTTAATATACCGCTCTCTCTGGAGCCCAGAGCGGTTTACAGAATTAAAATAGAAGATAAAACACATAAAAACACAATAAAACAATTTAAAACCCATCAATTAAACCCTATTCCCAGCAAAACTGCAATAAGACAGCAGAAATGCGATGGCAGTGGCACAACAGAGTGCTGATGATGACGGGCACTGGTTATGGGCCAAATGCCTGTCTAAATAGCCAGGTCTTAACGGCTCTGCGGAACGGCATCAGGTCCCGGATGACTCGTATCTCCTCAGGGAGGGTGTTCCACAAGGTTGGCGCGGCCACGGCGAACGCCCTCTGCTGCGTACTAGAGTCTGTAGACCTTAATGCCAGGCACCTCCAGTAAGTTGAGCCCCTCTGAGCACAGCGATCTCCTTGGCACATAAGGTGTAAGCCGCTCCTTCAGGTACATTGGCCCCAAACCATATAAGGCCTTGAAAGTTAGAACTAACACCTTGAAGGCGACCCGGAATTCAATTGGGAGCCAGTGCAGCTCGTGCAAGAGTGGAGTCACGTGAGCTGTTCTTGAGGCTCCTGAGAGCAGACGTGCTGCTGCGTTCTGCACCAGCTTGAGTTCCGGATCGCCGACAAGGGTAGGCCAATGTACAGCGCATTACAGTAATCGAGCCTCGAGATGACTGTGGCTTGGATCACCGCGGCCAGGTCGCAGCGGGAGAGATAGGGAGCCAGACGTTTTGCCTGTCGTAAGTGGTGAAACGCTGTCTTGCAGGCGCAGGCAATCTGCGTCTCCATAGACAGCTGGGGGTCCAGCCGGACCCCTGGGCTCTTTACCGACGGTTGCGGGCGGAGTGCCACGCCGTCGAACGTCGGCAACTGGGTCTCTACCTCCCCCCCCCCCCCGGGCGGCCCAGCCACAAGATCTTAACTGGTGGCAGTTAGAACATCTGTAGGTGGGGCTCAAAGTGAAGATACACACCCTACCACAGTGAGAAGAAAGCCTTACTGCCCAGAGTTATAAAAGGGTTCGTTCCTTACATGTTCGTGGCAGTGGTAAGATTTGCAAAGTAGACCTGCCCTGCCTCGGTTAACATAAGGAGCCTGGAAGCCTTCTTTATATACTTCATTACATTATTTGGTGGCAGCGTATTTACTGTAAGGGTCAAGGGGTCCAAGCCCCGACATATTAGGCGGCATGGTAAGATAGCCTGCCCTGGCACACCAAAAAAGGAATGGTCAGTGGTTAACCCTGATACCTTACACCAGGGGTGCCCACACTTTTTCAGCATGCAAGCTACTTATAACAAATCTAAGACAGAAAGATCTACCTTGAGAGAAGCAGGGCGAAGCTGGGGTGGGGGCGGGGCCTGGTGCCCCTTGGCTCCGCCCCCTCCGCCCCCTGGCTGGAGCTCTACCACAACTTCTCCAGGGCACAGGGGGGTATGCCAAGCCAGTGATGGTTAGCTATGCCACCACTGGCTTGGCATACCCCCTTTCCTGGAGAAGCTGTGGCACAGCTAAAGCTGGTGGGGAGGGGGCGGGACCTGGCACCGCTTGGCTCCGCCCCCTGGCTGGAGCTCTACCACAACTTCTCCAGGGCACAGGAGGGTATGCCAAGCCAGTGATGGTTAGCTATGCCACCACTGGCTTGGCATACCCCTCTTTCCTGGAGAAGCTGTGGCACAGCTAAAGCTGGGGGGGGAGGCGGGGCCTGGCACCGCTTGGCTCCGCCCTGGCTGGAGCTCTACCACAACTTCTCCAGGGCACAGGGGTATGCCAAGCCAGTGATGGTTAGCTATGCCACCACTGGCTTGGCATACCCCTCTTTCCTGGAGAAGCTGTGGCACCGCTAAAGCTGGTGGGGAGGAGGCGGGGCCTGGCACCGCTTGGCTCCGCCCCCTGGCTGGAGCTCTACCACAACTTCTCCAGGGCACAGGAGGGTATGCCAAGCCAGTGATGGTTAGCTATGCCACCACTGGCTTGGCATACCCCCCTCTTTCCTGGAGAAGCTGTGGCACCGCTAAAGCTGGTGGGGAGGAGGCGGGGCCTGGCACCGCTTGGCTCCGCCCCCTGGCTGGAGCTCTACCACAACTTCTCCAGGGCACAGGAGGGTATGCCAAGCCAGTGATGGTTAGCTATGCCACCACTGGCTTGGCATACCCCCCTCTGCCCTGGAGAAGCTGTGGTACAGCTAAAAAGCTGGTGGGGAGGGGCGGGGCCTGGCGCCGCTGGCTCCGCCCCTCCGCCCCTGGCTGGAGCTCTACCACAACTTCTCCAGGGCAGAGGGTATGCCAAGCCAGTGATGGCATAGCTAGCCACCACTGGCTTGGTAATACCCTCCTCTACCCTTCTCAAGGTTGCAGAAGTTGTGGTAGAGCTAAAGCCGGTGAGGAGGGGGCGGGGCCTGGCGCGGCTTGGCTCCGCCCCCTCGAGAAGTGCCGCATCAGCTGGGATCGACTCCAGATGGCCTCAGGATCGACCAGTCGATCGCGATCGACGTCCTGAGCACCCCTGCCTTACACTGTGTATATCAAATATGTTTATATGAATATCTATACCTGTATATTTTCTGTCCCTGCTCTCTGTCTTATATAAACCTCAGAGATTGGCAGAGGGATGGATCACCTGCAGGAAACGTTACCTGAACTCTTTCAGCTCTGGTTTTGTGCCGGTTTCGTCCTTCTTGCCCTCAGCCGCCTCCGGACTCGCGGTTTGCTGCAAGCTCCGGGTGACAGGTCCCCCGACCCTCTCCCTCGACTTTGCTCTGGACCGGTCCCGCTTCTTCTTTCCGGCCACGGCGGCCTTGTTGGCCAAAGTCACTTTGTTCCTCTGAATCCGGACGTGCAGCTTGCAGGCGCTTTTGTTGGGCAGCCCCGAAGCCCTGTTTTTGGTCAGCCCTTTGGGTTTCCTGCCTTCCGCCGGAAGCATTTTGGTCACTTTGGCGAGACTGGCGCTCTTTGTTGCCGTCGGAGCGCCGAGCTTTTTGGATTTACCGCCCGGCACAAATTTGATGCTCTGCTTTACTTTGAACGTCGGCGGCGGCAGCGGAACAGGCGACGGCCCGGAGCTCCGGGCACGGGTTTTGCCCAAGTGTGCCTGCGGGCTTTGCATTTTGATCTCGGCGTCCGCCGTCCGCCGACGCTGGTTGCTGCTTTTCTCGCCGGCGGAAAGAGCCGCCGCCTTGTTTTTTTTCTTTTTGGCTTTCTTTTTCGAGGAAGGCGACGCAGGCTTTTTGGGACAGTTGAAGGAGGCGTGCTTGTTCAAGCTCCCAATGTACGTGAACTTCCGGTTGCAGTAGGGGCAAATGTGCGAGTCGGGCGCCACCACGCTGTTTTTCAGCTCCGCCTTCTGCTGGGATTTCTTCTTTTGCAGAATGGCCTTCTGGACAAGCTGGTTTTTCTTCTTCAGCGCACTAATTTTGAGCTTGTTGGAGGACATATGGCTCACCTCGACGCTGAAACTGAGCCGTTTGGGCTGGCCCATCCGCCGAAACGCATTGCTCCCCGCCGGGCTCGGAAGGATAATGCCGTTCTTCGGCCGAACGGTTTGTTTTAGCGGCACGGGGTTCTTCTTCGGGGTGTATCGCTTCTTATCGCTGGCCGACGCACAAGCCAAGATATGTTTGTGCAACTCTGGCATGTTGTCGACGCTCTTCCCGCACTTGGTGCAACGGATCGCGGTGGTGAAAGTCTGCGGGATGTTGTGAGTCGTGAAGTTCGTCGCCGTGGCTCCGATCCCGTTCGGATTCCGGTGGTGATACTGGAAAGGCGGGGGCTTGAAACTCGGGTAGTGCTGATTGAGTCCCATGCGGACATCTGGGTTTTTGGATTTGATGCCGGACGCCATGATTTTGATGGTTGTATACAGTTCCTCGGAAGAATCGTTCAGTTCCTCGTCATCTTCTTCCTCTTTCGGGCCCCCCGAAGACGTCTCGGGGAGGCTCTGCATGAGCTCGCCATCGGCTTTGCTGGGATCTGTGAAGTTCTGCGGCCGCAGGGTGCCGCTCTCGAACTCGTGGTGGGTGCATTCTTTGTCCGGGTGGAGGTCTCGCTGGTGGTGCTGCAAATTGCACAGGAAAGCGAACTCTTTCTTGCAGACCGAGCAGACAAAGATATTCCCAATGCCATGGAGCAGGAAGCGGTGTTTCGACAAGTCGGACCTCTCCCGAAAGAGCTGGACGCAGAATTCGCATTTGAAGGGCCACTCCGCGGCGTGAACCAGTGAGTGTTTGGTGAGATCCTTGATGGAAAGGAACGGCGACTCGCAGACATTGCAGACAAAATTCTTGCTAAAGGGTTCCTGACCGGCGTCGGCTTCGTTCGAGCCGTGCCGGACTTCGTTTGGCTTTTGGGTATCATCATTTTCCGACTCTTCTTGCTTGAACGATGACATTATGGGGACTGAATTCTCTAGGTTGTCACCAGGGGAAAGGACGGAAGAGACCATGGAGAGAGGAGGAGGAGAAGGAGATGAAGACGACGAAGAGGAGGAAGAGGAGGAGGAAAAGGAAGAGGAGGAAGAGGAGGAGGAGGAGAGGGTCGGAGGTCCGGGTGACGGACAGCTATGAGGCTCGACAGAAGGAACGGGAGATCCTGAAACGGTAGGAGAAAGGATCGGAAGAGGAGACTGCGCAGTGGCATTGGACAGCGGGGACGGGCACGGACTCGGCGTGACACTGTCGGGGTCTTCCGGGAGAGGAGACGTGACGGTCGGGAGCAACGGCGGAGGCGGTGTAGGGACCTTCAACATAGGCGGACATGGCGGCGAGGAAGACGGGCTCGTCGGCGTCAGGAGAGGCGGCACATGGCATGATACCGATGTCTCAGTCGATACCGATGTCTCAGTAGAGGCTTCGGAGGAAGCAGACTCAACAACCGGTGCGGGAAGACTGGCATCGGCTTCTGGCTCTGGATCCGCTTCCGTTAAGATGCCCAAATTTTTGCCAGGACTCATTTCCGGCGCAGGGTTTTCCGCGGCGGACTCCATGCCATTGTATTCATTGAGCAGCACTTTCTGTAACATGGAGGTGGTGGGCTTCTTCTTCGTCGTACTACACGACGGCAATGGCGCATTACTTTCCCGGGCATCTGCGTCACTACATGGCTTTTTGTGGATGCTGAGATCTAACACCGATTCCCAGGGAACTTGAGCCCTGTTCTTGCTGTTTGACCGTTGCTTCATGCTACTGGATAAGTCCAGAGGCTGCTGGTTACAGACGTTGCCAAAAGAAGGAGCCGGTGACCAGTCTTTTGGTGCTTTATACTCATCCAAGCACAGCGGGCTCGCGGTCTCCTTCTCTTCCCTCCCGGACAGGCTCCACACCGGCGAGTTACTGTGACTCTCCAACTTGGGGATTTTCGAGCCGAGAACGGCGTCGTTCCAAACGGGTTTGCTTTCCCCAGCTTTGCCGAAGTCGCGGAGGGCCGGGCTGTGCTGCGGCGAACTGGGAGGGGAGGTGGTCCTCCTCTTGAACCGGCTGGAGGCCGTGGGCAGGAGAGGTGGCGACCCAGCAGGGTGCCCCAGTTTGGGCATTTCGGCCGACGGCAACGGCGGCGACGGCACCGCTTTGTTGCCGTCCTGCGTCTGGAGGAGCTGCTTCAGTTTGGACGACAAATAAATACTTTTCTCTTTGGGGAACGGCAAGCTTTCGGCGGTCGATATCGTCAGAGGGATCGTCAACGAGCACAGCGGCGTGATGGGCTCCAGATCCAACTCGGATTTGATCTTTGGCAGGAGAGGAGGGCTCGCCGTTCTCCTCTTCTTGAGTTCGGAGCTCCCGCCGGCTGGCAACTCCTTCGATGTTTCCGCCGGGTGCAGCGGAGACGCCTTTACGTTGGGGGTTATTTCCACCGCGACGGGCCTGAGCAAACAGTTTATCCCGTACAGTTCGGTGGAGCTCGATTCCACTTCGATGACGTCGCAATTGCTCGTGCTGGTGCTGGATTCGATCTTGCCGTCGATGTAATAATTGAGGTTTTCGGATATGTTGCTGGAGACGTCCATGATGTACACGTCGTCCGCCTCGCCTTCTTCCTCCAGGTCTGTGCTCACCACATATGCGCTGGAGGCTTGCTGGGCCTGCTCGGCGGGGGGCTGCGGCTCCTCTGGTTTTCTCCGGACGCCTTTGGGGATGAGGTGACGCTCGTGGACCCTCCGCTGGTGCCGCCGCATGTTGGTGTGCGTTCCAAACACCTTCCGACAGTATTTGCAAGGGTGCAGCTCTTTGGTGTCCTTGCTCTCCTCCGCGGCAATGGAGTTTGGAGTTTCCACAGAAATCTCAGGTGCAGCGGCGGCCAAGTCCGGCACGGCATTAGTTTCTTCACTAACGTCGTCTTCGACGACTCTGGGGTCGACGGCATCTCCTTCGGACGGCTGGGCCGCAGCGGTGGCCGGCTTCCGTTTAGGTCCGGCCTCGTGCCGCCGCTCGTGCCGCCGCCGGTTGATCTGCGTGCCAAAGGCTTTCCCACAGTAGCGGCACTTGAAAGCGTGACCAATGGCCGAGACGTGGATGTGCATGTGCCGCTCGAGGCCCTGCTTCGTAGCGAATTTCCGCTCGCAGTGCTGGCAGGGGAACATGAATGTCCTGCCGCCGGACTCGCCTCTGCCTTTGGGACCCTTCGCAGCCGGCTTCTTCTTCGGAGAACTCTCCGGCGAGTCATCAGAAGTGCTGGTCGGCTCTTCCGCAAACTCCAGCTTGTCTTCACTAACAGAGACCGGTTCGGGGTCAGGGCTTTCTTTCGGCAGCCCAACGTCTCCTTCCTCTTCTTCTTCCTCCTCTTCCTCCTCCTCTGGTTCTTCTTCCTCCTCTTCCTCCCCCATATTGTCCTCACGGTCCTCGCCTCGCTCAGAGCCTTCCTCCCGCTCCCCTGTAACGTTTGACCCACACGTCATCGCACTGAGTTGGTCCACAAGCGGCGGACGTGATGCGCCGGCCAGACCAGAGGCCACCAAATCTGGAAGCGCATCCTGATTGACCATTTCTTGGATGACGGCCGTCTGTTCCAGTAACAGTGCTGCGGAAACCGAGGGGGTGTCCTCCTCCTCCTCCTTATGATCTGGGGAGCAGAGAACGACAGCAACATTAAAATTTGCAGAGCATTTATTATTTATTTATTTACATCATTTCTACCCCGCTCTTCTCAACCCTCGAGGGGGGGGGGGGACGGACGGACTCAAGAGCGGCTTGACAAAAGGCAACAATTCGATAACGATTCACAATATAAATGCAATATAAAACCATAAACATTCAGCATTAAAATACAGTTAGCATGAACACATAATATACATTCACTTAAGTTAAAGCAGTGTTCTGTCCACAACAGGTCACGCCAATCCCCGCCCCTCCCCCAGCTTCGGCACTCCCAGCAGCTTCTCCAGCCTTGAGGAGGGTAGGGCCAAGCCAGCCTTGCGCTAGCTATGCCACCACTGGCTTGGCATTGCCATCCTAAAGCCTGGAAGATGCGGGAGTGCCGAAGCCAGAAGTGGGTGGAGCCAGGTCACGTCAAGCCCCGCCCCTCCCCAGCCGCACTCCCAGCAGCTTCTCCAGCCTTGAGGATGGCAGTGCCAAGCCAGCCTTGCGCTAGCTATGCCACCACTGGCTTGGCATTGCCATCCTCAAGCCTGAGAAGTTGCGGGGGAGTTCGAAGCCAGAAGGGGGTGGAGCCAGGTCACGTCAAGCCCCGCCCCCTCCCCAGCTTCGGCACTCCCAGCAGCTTCTCCAGGCTTGAGGATGGCAGTGCCAAGCCAGCCTTGCGCTAGCTATGCCACCACTGGCTTGGCATTGCCATCCTCAAGCCTGGAGAAGTTGCTGGGAGTGCCAAAGCCAGAAGGGGGTGGAGCCAGGTCACGTCAAGCCCCGCCCCTCCCCCAGCTTCGGCAATCCCAGCAGCTTCTCCAGGCTTGAGGATGGCAGTGCCAAGCCAGCCTTGCGCTAGCTATGCCACCACTGGCTTGGCATTGCCATCCTCAAGCCTGGAGAAGTTGCTGGGAGTGCCAAAGCCAGAAGGGGGGTGGAGCCAGGTCACGTCAAGCCCGCCCCTCCCCAGCTCGGCATCCCAGCAGCTTCTCCAGGCTTGAGGATGGCAGTGCCAAGCCAGCCTTGTGCTAGCTATGCCACCACTGGCTTGGCATTGCCATCCTCAAGCCTGGAGAAGTTGCTGGGAGTGCCAAAGCCAGAAGGGGGTGGAGCCAGGTCACATCAAGCCCCGCCCCCGAGGATGGCAGTGCCAAGCCAGCCTTGCGCTAGCTATGCCACCACTGGCTTGGCCTTGCCATCCTCAAGCCTGGAGAAGTTGCTGGAAGTGCCAAAGCCAGAAAGGGGTGGAGCCAGGTCACGTCAAGCCCCGCCCCCTCCCCAAGCTTCGGCAATCCCAGCAGCTTCTCCAGGCTTGAGGATGGCAGTGCCAAGCCAGCCTTGTGCTAGCTATGCCACCACTGGCTTGGCATTGCCATCCTCAAGCCTGGAGAAGTTGCTGGGAGTGCCAAAGCCAGAAGGGGTGGAGCCAGGTCACATCAAGCCCCGCCCCCTCCCCCAGCTTCGGCACTCCCAGCAGCTTCTCCAGGCTTGAGGATGGCAGTGCAAAGCCAGCCTTGCGCTAGCTATGCCACCACTGGCTTGGCATTGCCATCCTCAAGCCTGGAGAAGTTGTTGGGAGTGCCAAAGCCAGAAGGGGGTGGAGCCAGGTCACGCCAATCCCTGCCCCTCCCCCAGCTTTGGCACTCCCAGCAGCTTCTCCAGGCTTGAGGATGGCAATGCTCCCAGAACTGGGAGCTCCAAAGCCAGAGGGGAGGGGGCGGGGCATAGAATCTTAAACTTGGAAAGGACCCCAAGGGTCATCCAATCTAACCCCTTCCGCTGATGATGGTAATGATAAACATTATCATTATAGAATCCTAGATTTAGAAGGGAGCTCAAGGGCCATTAAGTCCAAGCCCTCCCCCTCATGATGGTAATAATAATCATTATTTTCATTATCACACCATCCTGGTGTTGAAAGGGAATCCAAGGGTCATCTAGACCAGTGTTTCCCAACCAGTGTGCCGTGGCCCACTAGTGTGCCGTGAGCGACCATCAGGTGTGCCGTGGGAAATGGGAACCTCCAAGACCCTTTCTTCCCCCTCCTGCCAAACACTTTTTCTTCTCCACTCGGGCTTCCTTCTTCCCAGCCTCGCTCTGCTCGCTTTGCCTCGCTTTGCTGTAGGGTGAGTCTGCGCAGTAGCGCCCGCAAGGGTCACGACTTCCTCCCTTCCCCTCCCCTCCTGAACACGCTCACGCTGCCCCCTCGGATCAAGATGGCGGCAGAAGCGGCAGTGGAGAAGAACAAGTAAGTGTTCGGCAGGAGGGGGGAGAAAGGGCGCGAAGGGGGAGGAAGAGGTCTCTGTCGAAAGCTGGCATGGGCAAACTGGGACCTTCCAGGTGTTTTGGACTCCAACTCCCACCATTCCTAGCAGCCTCAGGCCCTTTCCCTCCTCCCCCCCAGCCACTTAAGCAGGGAAGGGCCTCAGGCTGTTAGGAATGGTGGGAGTTGGAGTCCAAAGCACCCAGAGGGCCAAAGTTTTCCCATGTCTGTTTGAGGGACCTTAAAGTGGTGAAACTCCTTCCAACATTGTGATTCTGGATAGAAAACAAACAACACAACATAACATTGTTTGAGTCCACAGTGCTCTCTGGGTGTAGGTGAACTACAACTTCCAAACTCAAGGTCAATGTCCACCAAACCCTTTCAGTACTTTCTGTTGGTAATGAGAGTTTAATATGCCAAGTTTGGTTCAATTCCATTGCTGCAAGACTTCAAAATGCTCTTTGTTTGTGTGTTAACTATAAATCCCAGAAACTGTAACTCCCAAATGTCAAGGTCTATTTTCCCCAAACTCCATCTGTGTTCACATTTGGGCATATTGAGTATTCATGCCAAGTTTGGTCCAGATCCAACATTGTTTGCGTCCACAGTGCTCTCTGGATGTCGGTGAACTACAACTCCAAAACTCAAGGTCAATGCCTACTAAACTCTTATAGTATTTTCTTTTGGTTATGGGAGTTCTGTGTGGGAAGTTTGTGTCTTACTGCCATTCCTGCCAGGATATCTATGTTGTGTTCATCGAAACAGGCCCAGGTTTCACACTGAGTGTATAAGTACATTTAAAAACATATTAACTATATGTATGACTGTGTTAGAGTGTCATTTTGTGTCATTTTGGTTGGTGGTGTGCCCCAGGATTTTGTAAATGTAAAAAGTGTGCCACGGCTCAAAAAAGGTTGAAAAACACTGATTTAGATCAACCCCTTCCCCTGAAGATAACGGTAATCATCTTCATCATAATAATCAAATCCTAGGGTTGGAAGGGAACACAAGGGCCATCCAGTCTAACCCCCTTTCTCTATGCAGGAAAAGCACAATCGAAGCCCTCCTTACAGACAACCACCCATCCTCCATTCAACATGCCTCCAAAAAAGGATCTTGCCTAGTGTCTTCGCAGCTGCCCTTCCCAATCCTCCTCTTTTTCCGACCGCCATTTCCATTTGGGTGGACAAAAGAACAAAGTGGGAGAAGTATTTTATTGTCCGGATATTCAACTGGCACCCACTAAACCCCGACACACACGCGCAGAAAAACACTGGTCTCACCTTCGTTGGGCTCCCTCATGTCGACAGGAGTCAAATCCAAAACAGTTTCCGGTTTCTTCACCTTCGCTTTCCTTCCTTTGTTTTTTGCCTCCTGGGCTTTTTTCTTCCCTGGAAAAGTTCAGGCCCCCAAACCAACGAGTAAAAACACCTACATTTCCCAGCATCCTCCGGGGCTGCCAACGACTCTCCCAGCCTCTACATTCTGACAACATGATTGGCTGCCAATAAGGGCGGATTTGCATAACTCCTGCACTGGCCAGCCAACATGAACATTCCGACCCATAATAAACTGTCAGAGGAGGATAAGGCAAAGGGCTGAGGCACAAACACAAACACCCAAATCACTTCCCACAGAAAATTTACACCCCTACAAATCACAGACCATGCCCAAAATTGACAGTAAGGCTTCATTAACTTAATTTCCCTGACTAGGCCTCACTTAATGGAATGCTGTTTACGCTCTGAATTGACAGTAAGGCTTCATTAACTTGATTCTCCCGACTAGGCCTCAGCCCATTGGACATTGTGTATGGCCTGAATTGACAGTAAGGCTTCATTAACTTGCTGTTCCTGACTAGGCCTCAGCTCATGGGACATTGTGTATGGCCTGAATTTACAGTAACCTACCTTGGCACACAGAGCCCCTATGACCCACGCTACATTCTACTACAGTTTGGAGGAGGGTGGACCATGGATGATGGGATTTGATGTACCTCCATGGATTATGGGATTTGTAGTACTTTCAAACCCTTCATTCCCCACAGACCACTGTGGCCCAGAACCAAGACCGATAAAGACCAAACTTGGCACACAATGCCCCCCATGACTCACACTCCATCCGACTGCAGTTCAGAGGAGGACACACCATGGATGATGGGATTTCAAGTACCTCCACTCACTTCCAAAGTTAACTTCCAAGCATCAACCTCTACATCAACACAGCAGACGGAAAGACAAAAAACATTGTATATCCACAAGCAATGCAGAACGCCAGCAACACCACACAACAACGACTCCACAGGACTCCAACATCCCACCCACCAAAACAACCCACAACGACACAGCCATGACCCCAACAACACCATAACTAACAACAACTCCAACCCTTACATACTCAGACTTCCTCGCATCTCCAAAATAGGGCACAGCAACGCGTGCCGGGTACAGCTAGTGTATATAATCAAAGTCAGTGTTTGCGGTGGTGCGGAGGGAGGAATATGTGCCAGTGTTTCGATTGGTTGTTACTGTGGGATTATTTGCATAAAGGACACTGATTGGCCAGCCTCAGAACACCGACACTCTAAGGCAGTGTTTCCCAACCAGTGTGCTCTGGCACACTAGTGTGCCGTGAGCGATCATCAGGTGTGCCGTGGGAAATTGGCACTCTCCACCCTCCTGGCAGCCCCCTCACAGATTTCCTAGAAACAAATTGAGCCTCTCCGCTTGGAAATGTTTTTTTAAAAAAATATTGTACTGGATTTTTTGAGAGTTGCCCTCCCCCTCCCCCCCCCCCTTTGCAAGGAACTGTTTATAACAGCTTCATGACATCCATAGTTAACCGGAAGCAAGTTTCACTCAGGGTGAAATTTCACAAAGGTCTGGGGAACAAGCTCTATGAGGAGCGGCTTGAAGAGCTGGGCATGTTTAACCTGAAGAAGAGAAGGCTGAGAGAAGACATGATAGCCATGTATAAATATGTGAGAGGAAGTCATATATATGTTGTGTTCATGGAAACAGGCCCAGGTTTCACACTGAGAGTATAAATACATTTAAAAACATATTAACTATATGTATTACTGTGTTAGAGTGTCATTTGGTGTCATTTTGGTTGGTGGCGTGCCCCAGGATTTTGTAAATGTAAAAAATGTGCCGCGGCTTAAAAAAAAGGTTGAAAAACACTGCTCTAAGGCACCAGATTCAGACAGAGGGCATTGGTTGCCGCTGAGAGACAATTTGCATAAAGGACTCTGATTGGCCAGCAAAACAGAATGCAACTGAATGCTTGAGTTAGCCAAAAGACTAACTCAAGCATTGGAAATGGAATGATCATTTTCTGGGAGGTGTAAAGGTGACAAGAAAAATGAGACAGCGTTTCAATAGGTTGCCACTATGGGATTATTTGCATGAAGGACTCTGATTGGCCAGCCTCAGAATTCCAACATTCCACGGCCCCAGACAGAGGGGATTGGTTGCCACTGAAATGGTATTTGCATAAAGGACTCCGATTGGCCATCCACATTCAAACATTCTAAGGCGACTCAGAGGTAAAAGGAAAGGTCTCAGGAAGTAAGACACTGCGGCCCACAGCAGTGACGGATCAGGACCAAACTTGGCACACAGGGGCCCAATGGCCCACTTCACAACGCGACGCTCACCCACTGACCAATACAGACCAAAATTAGCACACAGAGCCCCCTTGACCCACTCTACACCCTGGTGCTGTTTCAAGGAGGACGGACCACAGATGATGGGACTTGAAATACCTTCACTCACCTTCCGAGACCGCTGCAACCCTCACCCACAGAATGATCAAGACCAAATGTGACACACAGAGCCCCCATGACCCACTCTGCATCCTGGTGCTGTTTGGAGGGGGGTGGACCATGGCCAATGGGACTTGCAGTACCTTCACTAAGTTCCTGAGACCACTGCAAGCCACATAAACATCTAATAGGAACCAACCTTGGCACACTATGCCTTCCTCAAATAACCCGGGCAGCGCCGGGTCCCCAAGCTAGTTAACTATAAATCTCTATACAAAAAGCCACATTATGTTTGCATGTCTGTTGCGAAGGCTAGGTGAAGTGGCCCTCTGTGATGTCACTGGGAAAGGAAACTGACATGTGCCCGAGGGGATGGACGGAAGGAAGGAAAGTCATGTTGCCATACAGACATTGTGAGGAAGGCTCCCTCAGAGCTGGAGAAGAGGGAAAGGAAAGGAAAGGGGAAAGAGATGGAGGGAAAAGGAAAGTAAAGAAAGAGGGAGAGAAAGAGTGGAAAAAAGAGGGGTGGAGGAAGAAAAGAGCTGCTAAGAGAGCCGAGTTGCCATGGAGAATTTGGGAAGTAGGTCCCTTCAGAGCTGGAGAAAGGAGAAAGGGAAGGAAAGAAAGAATAGAGAAAAGAAGGAGGGAGGAGAGTAATGTTGTCATGCAGGCATTGTAGGGAAGGCTCCCTCACAGCTGGAGAAGGGGAAAAGGAAAGATAGAAAGAATGAATGAACGAAAGAAAGAAAGAAAAGAAGCAAAGAAAGGAAGAGGGAGAGAAGGAGAGGGAAAAAGGAGGTGGAGGAAGGAAAGAGCCACCAAGAGGAAAGAGAAAGAAGGGATGAAAGCAGGGGAGCAGCAGTCCCTCCGACCTGCAGGCAATGTTTCCTTCCGCATCGTTGTAGTTTATGCCTTAGGATTACTCTTTCCCATCTATTATATAAAGGAGGTCCCGTCGTCGAACGACTGCCACAGACAGAGAAACCATCCAACGCAGAGACACCAAATTTGGCAACAGAAATAGGCCTCGGGCAAGGTAGGTTTTAAGCAAAGAAACTTTCCCCCCCAAAACCAAGAAGGCCCCCAAAACAACGATACAAAAAAACCTACATTTCCCAGCATCCTCTGCGGCGGCCAGCGAAACCCATTGGCCAACACCAGTTACCATAGTAACGGTGGCCAAAGCCAGCCAAGGCTAAAGTAGAATGCTGAGTGAATTCAGTTTAGTCAGTTGGAGTTTGAGGGTTAAACTGCCAAAGCCAAGATCTAGGAGGGAGACAAATGGGGCACCAGGGACACATGGAACCACTGACAAACAAATACCCCCAGAATAACTCAAAAGTAATACCTACACACAACACAATACGCACATAACACAACCTTGCGTCTACTGCTCAACCCATTTGTATGCCATTCCTTCCTTCCACACAGGCATAACCTGACCCAAAAGACAAGCCATGCCTCCTAAAAAGAACAGCATCGGACGACACACTCGCAACGCTACATACATCACACAAAAAAGGGCAGAACAAACGCCAGAACAGAAAGACACTGCACTACACTAGCTTTTGCCATCACCATAAACAAGGCTCAAGGACAAACACTACAAATCTGTGGCATAGACCAGGGCTGTCAACAGGCGGCCCACGGGCCGGATCCGCCCCCCCCCCCCAGCCTGTTGGACACGGCCCCCGCTACCCCCGCTACCCCCAGCAAGATTTTTTTCCAAAAAAAATTTCAAATTTTTTTTGAAAAAAATGGCGGCCGGGGGGGGGGAGGAGGAGGCGGGACAGGGAGGAGGAAGAGAGCTGGCTCCTCCTCCCTGCCTGTATCGCCCCCTCCGTCCCTCTCGGCGGCGCCGATGCAATGCAGTTTGCATTGGCGCCGCCGAGAGAGGGAGAGAGGGGCGGTACAGGAGGAGGAGCCAGCTCTCTTCCTCCTCCCTACACAGCCCCTTCTCTCTCTCTTGGCGGCGCTAATGCAAACTGCATCGCATCGGCGCTGCCGAGAGAGGAACGGAGGGGGCGATACAGGCAGGGAGGAGGAGCCAGCTCTCTTCCTCCTGCCTGTATCGGCCCTTCTCCCTCTTGGCGGCGCCGTTGCGAGGCAGTTTGCAGCGGTGCCGCTGAGAGAGAGAGACGGAGGCAATACAGGCAGGAGGAAGAGAGCTGGCCCCTCCTCCCTGTACCGCCGCCTTGTCCTCTCTCGGCGGCGCCGATGCCTTGAAAGGAGAAGAGATGCCCCGTGGCTCCTCCTCCCTTCAAGAAACCCTGGCAGCAGCTGAAGGCGGCGAAATCGCCGCCTTCAGCTGCTGCCAGGGTGCCTTGGAAGGGAGGGAGGAGCCACGGGGCATCCCCCGCCCTTCCAACGCCTCCCGTTTGGGGCGCCGCCACCGGGAGGAAAGGAAGGACGGAGGGGGCCTGGCAGGGAAGAGGCAGCGATCCGCTGCCTTCTCCCTGCCAGGACGCCTCCCTCCCTCCTTTCACCCTGGAAGCGGCGTTCCGTTTGGGAAGAAAGGAAGGACGGGGGGCCTGGCAGGGAAGAGGCAGCGATCCGCTGCCTTCTCCCTGCCAGGACGCCTCCTCCCCTCCCTCCTTTCACCCTGGAAGCTGCTGCCGGGGGCGGGGCTGGGGGTGGGCTGGGGGTGGGCCGGGGGCGTGGCCGAGCGCCCCCCCAGGTCATCAGTGACCAAACATCCGGCCCCCGGTCCGGTAGATGTTGGACAGCACTGGCATAGACCTTGACACACAATACTTCTCCCACGGACAACTCTACGTAGCGTGCTCCAGAGTTGGGAAACCACAGAACCTCTACATCAACACAGCAGACGGAAAGACAAAAAACATTGTATATCCACAAGCTCTGCAGAACGCCAGGAACACCACACACCGACAACTCCCCAGGACTTCAACATCCCACCCACCAGAACAACCCACAACGACACAGCCATGAACCCACCAAGACCATAAGTAACATCAATTCCAACCCTTACATACTCAGACTTTCTCGCATCTCCTAAATAGGGCACAGCAACGCGTGTCGGGTACAGCTAGTAAATACATATACGTTTAGTTCTTCCATGCAGAACCGGAATGTCCCAGCACTTGAGGATAGAACCAGCGGATGGAAAAGCCACTGGCACCGAAGACAGAATGCTGGGCAGCCTTGCGTTGCTTTCCCTCCGGACATAACAGAGCCGGGCACCGAGCCCCCCGGGCCTGCCAAGAAAAGGAGGGCGGGGCTTCCCCCAGAAGAAAGGCAATCACAACAATAAGGGAGAAGGTTATACGAGACATGCACGTTCATGTTGGTGAAGACTATGGGATGAGTTCAATACACACTGGGTGTTTTGCCCCGGGGACTGAGTTCGTTTCGAAAGTTTTGTTAGAGTTCTGAAATGTTCACCACCAGAACATTAGCAACACTGTAGAAGCAAAGCACCAGCGCCACCTAGTGTTCACCACCAGGACTTTAGCAACACTGTAGAAGCAAAGCACCGATGCCCCCTAGTGTTCGCCACCAGAACTTTAGCAACACTGTAGAAGCAAAGCACCAGCGCCACCTAGTGTTCGCCACCAGAACTTTAGCAACACTGTAGAAGCAAAGCACCAGCGCCACCTAGTGTTTGCCACCAGAACTTTAGCAACACTGTAGAAGCAAAGCACAGGCGCCACCTAGTGTTCACAACGGGTGTGGTCACTGTAGAACCAAAGAAAAAGTATCCAAACACTGGATTCACTTAAAAGATATTGTATTCAATAATTACTCCTGAGGAGTTGCAGGCAAATCAACATATCAACCCCAATTGGGTGCCTTAAATACAACCATGTTTCAATCCCTTATAATTAGAATATCCATGTAAACAAAATAAGTTCCCAGTTCCTGGGTGGGATGAAAAGGTGGAGTAACGCCGCAAAGTAAGTTTTCTAAACCCCAATGGGTATTTATAATCCAACCCCGATGGGTATTTGTAATCCAATGGGAAATGGAAGGCAGGCACACGGTCAAACCCCAATCCTGGGCTTCGTAGCGTCCCCAATGTGGAGAGTTGGTTTCTCAGGTGGTGTCTGCTAAGTCTTCTGGCCGACGAGGACACAAGTGTACAGGGGTCCCACCTCGTTTGCCCCCCCCCCCCGGGTCTTTTTCAAGGCCAAAGTATTGATTCCCTCACAGTGCATCACATGGCAAGCGGCGAGAATCTAACAAAGATATAAGGTCGCATATAACATACATTGATAAACCCTATAGAGCAGGGGTCAGGAACTTATTGCTCAGGAGCCAGATGTGGCTCTTTTCATTATTGCATCTGGCTTTCCACAGCAGCCCGGGTTTCGGTTTCCCAGCATGCAGCGGGAAGGACTGAGGCAAATACGCTATGACTGCCGCTTCCTTCTCCTTCTCTCCTTCGTTTTCCCTCCCTCTCTCCCCTTCCTTCTTTCCTCCATTCTCCATCTTCCTTCCTTCCTCTTCCTTTTCTTTCTCCCCCTTCACCCTTTCCTTCTCTCCTTCCTTTTCCCTCCCTCTCTCCCCTTCCTTCTTTCCTCCATTCTCCCTCTTCCTTCCTTTCTCCCCTTCACCCTTACCTTCTACTTCTCTCCTTACTTTTCCCTCCCTCCCTCTCTCCTCTTCCTTCCTCCACTCTCCCTCTTCCTTCCTTTCTCCCACTTCACCCTTTCCTTCTATCCTTCCTGTCCTCCTTCTCTCCCCTTCCTTCTTTCCTCCACTCTCCCTCTTCCTTTCTTTTGTTCTCTCCTACACCCTTTCCTTCTCCTTCTCTCCTTCCTTTTCCCTCCCTCTCTCCCCTTCCTTTTTTCCTCCATTCTCCCTCTTCCTTCCTTTCTCCACCCTTTCCTTCTCTCCTTCCTTTTCCCTCCCTCTCTCCCCTTCCTTCTTTCTTCTATTCTCCCTCCCCCTTCCTTCCTTCCTTCCTCTATTCTTATTCCCCAAGTCTTCCTTTCCTTCTCCTTCCTTTCTTTTCCCTTCCCTCTCTCCCCTTCTTTCTTTTCTTCTTTTCCCTTCATTATTTTACTTTTTCCTCACTCCCTTTCCTTTCCTCCCTTCCCATTTCCTTCTTTCTTTCCCCCTCGTCTGTCTCCTGCTTTCCTTTTCTTCCGTTTCCATAGTTTGTTCTTCTTTTCTTTCTTTCTTTCTTTCCCCCTTCCTTCCTTCCTTCTGCCTTCTCTTCCTTCCCAGAGTCCTGAGCGTGCCTTTTGCAGAGACAGGTCTGAAGTGTCTCGTCATTCTGTTGGGGAATCCTTTTCTCATCGTATGTACCTATAGACTCACATTTAGTTCAATTCAGTCTTAAAATATATGTATACTAGCTGTACCCGGCACGCGTTGCTGTGCCCTATTTTGGAGATGCGAGGAAGTCTGAGTATGTAAGGGTTGGAGTTGTTGTTAGTTATGGTGTTGTTGGGGTCATGGCTGTGTCGTTGTGGGTTGTTTTGGTGGGTGGGATGTTGGAGTCCTGTGGAGTTGTCTGTGTGTGGTGTTCCTGGCGTTCTGCAGAGCTTGTGGATATACAATGTTTTTTGTCTTTCCGTCTGCTGTGTTGATGTAGAGGTTGATGCTTGTGTGGGTGGGGTACTTTGGAAGTGAGTGGAGGTACTTGAAATCCCATTATCCATGGTGTGTCCTCTTCTAATCTGTAGTCGGATGGAGTGTGGGTCATGGGGGCACTGTGTGCCAAGTTTGGTCTTTATCGGTCTTGGTTCTGGACCACAGTGGTCTGTGGGGAATGATGGGTTTTGAAGTACTACAAATCCCATTATCCATGGAGGTACTTCAAGTTCCATAATCCATGGTCCACCCTCCTCCAAACTGTAGTAGAATGTAGCGTGGTTCATAGGGGCTCTGTGTGCCAAGGTAGGTTACTGTAAATTCAGGCCATACACAATGTCCCATGAGCTGAGGCCTAGTCAGGAACAGCAAGTTAATGAAGCCTTACTGTCAATTCAGGCCATACATAATGTCCAATGAGCTGAGGCCTAGTCGGAGAATCAAGTTAATGAAGCCTTACTGTCAATTCAGAGCGTAAACAGCATTCCATTAAGTGAGGCCTAGTCAGGGAAATTAAGTTAATGAAGCCTTACTGTCAATTTTGGGCATGGTCTGTGATTTGTAGGGGTGTAAATTTTCTGTGGGAAGTGAATTGGGTGTTTGCGTTTGTGCCTCAGCCCTTTGTCTTATCCTCCTCTGACAGTTTATTATGGGGTGCTAATGTAGTTGGAATGTTCATGTTGGCTGGCCAGTACAGGAGTTATGCAAATCCGCCCTTATTGGCAGCCAATCATGTTGTCAGAATGTAGAGGCTGGGAGAGTCGTTGGCAGCCCCGGAGGATGCTGGGAAATGTAGTTTGTTTTTTACTCGTTGTTTTGGGGGCCTTTTAGGTTTTTTGGGGGGGGGGGAGTTTCTTCGCTACAAACCTACCTTGTCTGAGGCCTATTTCTGTTGGCAAGTTTGGTGTCTCTGCGTTGTACGGTTTCTCTGTTTGGGGACGGTCGTTCCATGACGACTCTTCCTTTATATATATAGATAAATTATATGGCTCTCGCTGAAATAAATTTCCAAATATTTTGCTTTCATGGCTCTCGGAGTCAAAAAGGTTCCCGACCCCTGAGATAAGGGATAAGGGGACTACTGGGCTTAGAGCATTGATATTATTTATTATTATTTATTATTTTTATTCGAGGCATATAAATTATAGTGTTGCATGGTGTAATTTATTTGGAAAGCCCCGTCTTCAGCCGAAGTCTCCTTGTTTCACATTAAGGACGAAGACCTGTGTGACCTTAGCACAGAATGAACCCGGGGAGAGGGATTTGGCCTGCAGCTGCTGCTCCCGCTTGCTAAAAACAGCCGGGGCGACAACCTGAGAGCAAGTGTAATTTTACACCCGGCGGATCATCGGAGTCCCAGGAGCAACACGGAAATATAGAATTCTGCCTTTGTCTCTACTGAATATCATTCTGCCAACTACGAGTACATATCCAGCATCGCTCAAATGTTGGGGGGGGGGGCACTTTCCCCCTTACTTGCATCCCTACTCTTTCCCTCCCTTTATACCTTTTCTTTCTCTTCATTCCTTCCTTCTTTACTTTTCCGTCCCCTCCCTCCTTCTCTTCTTCCTTTCCTCTTTCCCATGAAATTTCGTTATAAATGGCAGTTCCTAATTGGTTCTGCCTTAAAAATCGCCAATAATGAAATAATAATGAAGTTTTGAAGGTTTTGTTAGAGTTCTGAAATGTTCACCACCAGAACTTTTGCATCACTGTAGAAGCTAAGCACCAGCGCCACCTAGTGTTCACCACCAGAACTTTTGCAACACTGTAGAAGCAAAGCACCAGCGCCACCTAGTGTTCACCAAAAGGACTTTAGGAACACTGTAGAAGCAAAGCACCAGCGCCACCTAGTGTTCGCCACCAGAACTTTAGCAACACTGTAGAAGCAAAGCACCAGCACCACCTAGTGTTCGCCACCAGAACTTTAGCAACACTGTAGAAGCAAAGCACCAGCGCCACCTAGTGTTCACCACCAGAACTTTAGCAACACTGTAGAAGCAAAGCACCAGCGCCACCTAGTGTTCACCACCAGAACTTTAGCAACACTGTAGAAGCAAAGCACCAGCGCCACCTAGTGTTCACCACCAGAACTTGAGCGACACTGCAGAAGCAAAGCACCAGCGCCACCTACTGTTCACCACCAGAACTTGAGCAACACTGTAGAAGCAAAGCACCAGCGCCACCTAGTGTTCACCACCAGAACTTTAGCAACACTGTAGAAGCAAAGCACCAGCGCCACCTAGTGTTCACCACCAGAACTTTACAAACACTGTAGAAGCAAAGCACCAGCGCCACCTAGTGTTCACCACCAGAACTTTAGCAACACTGTAGAAGCAAAGCACCAGCGCCACCTAGCGCCACCTAGCGTTCACCACCAGAACTTTAGCAACACTGTAGAAGCAAAGCACCAGCGCCACCTAGTGTTCACCACCAGAACTTTAGCAACACTGTAGAAGCAAAGCACCAGCGCCACCTAGTGTTCACCACCAGAACTTTAGCAACACTGTAGAAGCAAAGCACCAGCGCCACCCAGTGTTTAGCACCAGACCTAGTGTTCAACACTTTAGCAACAATGTAGAAGCAAAGCACCAGCGCCACCTAGTGTTCACCACCAGAACTTTTGCAACACTGTAGAAGCAAAGCACCAGCGCCACCTAGTGTTCACCACCAGAACTTTTGCAACACTGTAGAAGCAAAGCACCAGCGCCACCTAGTGTTCACCAAAAGGACTTTAGGAACACTGTAGAAGCAAAGCACCGGCGCCACCTAGTGTTCGCCACCAGAACGTTTGCATCACTGTAGAAGCTAAGCACCAGCGCCACCTAGTGTTCACCACCAGAACTTTTGCAACACTGTAGAAGCAAAGCACCAGCGCCACCTAGTGTTCACCACCAGAACTTTAGCAACACTGTAGAAGCAAAGCACCAGCGCCACCTAGTGTTCGCCACCAGAACTTTAGCAACACTGTAGAAGCAAAGCACCAGCACCACCTAGTGTTCGCCACCAGAACATTAGCAACACTGTAGAAGCAAAGCACCAGCGCCACCTAGTGTTCACCAAAAGGACTTTAGGAACACTGTAGAAGCAAAGCACCAGCACCACCTAGTGTTCGCCACCAGAACTTTAGCAACACTGTAGAAGCAAAGCACCAGCGCCACCTAGTGTTCGCCACCAGAACTTCAGCAACACTGTAGAAGCAAAGCACCAGCGCCACCTAGTGTTCACCACCAGAACTTGAGCAACACTGTAGAAGCAAAGCACCAGCGCCACCTAGTGTTCACCACCAGAACTTTGTGCAACACTGCTGAAGCAAAGCACCAGCGCCACCTAGTGTTCACCACCAGAACTTTAGCAACACTGTAGAAGCAAAGCACCAGCGCCACCTAGTGTTCACCACCAGAACTTTAGCAACACTGTAGAAGCAAAGCACCAGCGCCACCACCAGAACTTTAGCACCATCGCCACCTAGTGTTCACCACCGGAACTTTAGCAACAATGTAGAAGCAAAGCACCAGCGCCACCTAGTGTTCACCACCAGAACTTTAGCAACACTGTAGAAGAAGCACCAGCACCAGTGCGCCACCACCAGAACTTTAGCACCATCGCCACCTAGTGTTCACCACCAGAACTTTAGCAACACTGTAGAAGCAAAGCACCAGCGCCACCTAGTTTTTACCACCAGAACTTTAGCAACAGTGTTGAAGCAAAGCACAAGCGCCACCTAGTGTTCACCACCAGAACTTTAGTTTTGTAAGTACTTTAGAACCATTTAGAACCATGATTGCCCAGGCCTAGTATGTATGCATGTATGTGGCAGCTTTCTGATTGGCTCCCACTTCCACTAGCCACTGCAACCCCATGAATGACAGACCTGGACCAAGCTTGGCACACAGAACTCCCATGACCCACTTTACGTCATGGTGTGGTTTAGGGGAGGATGGACCATGGGTGATGGGATTTGCAGTACCTTCATTCAATTCGTGAGCCCACAACCACCTCCACAAATGACAGACTTGGACCAAACTTGGCATAACCCGCCTCCCCATGACCCACCTCACACACTAGTAAAGTTTGGGGAAGGATGGACCACGGACGATAGGATTTGTAGTGCCTTCACCCGATTCACTTCCCACAGAACACTCTGGCGCCCACAAATCTCAGACCTGGACCAAACTTGCTACACTGACCTGTCCCCCTTGACCCTCTTTACGTCCTGGTAAGGTTTGGGGGATGATGGACAATGGATGATGGGAGATGCAGTATCTTCACTCACTTCCTGAAACCACTGTGAGCCCCAATAATGACGGATCAGGACCAAACTTGGCACACACAGTCCCCATGAGCCACTCTACATGCTGGTGTGGTGCGGAGGATGAACCATGGATGATAGGACTTGCAGTACCTTCACTCACTACCTTAGACCACTGAGACTCTCATGAATGACAGATCAGGACCAAACTTGGCACACAGAGCCCCCATGACCCACTCTACATCCTGCTGCAGTTTGGAGGAGTTTCAACCATGGACAATGGGACTTACAGTATGTTCACTCACTTTCTGAGACCACTGCGACACAAACCAATGACGGATCAGGACCAAACTTGGCACACAGAGCCCCCATGACCCATTCTACAACCTGGTGCGGTTTGGAGGAGGATGGATCATGGACAATAGAACTTTCATGTGGGAGCTATAGTTCACCAGCACCCACTGAATCCAGCCAACATTGGATCTAGACCAGTGTTTTTCAACCCTTTTTTGAGCTGCGGCACATTTTGTACATTTACAAAATCCTGGGGCACACCACCAACCAAAATGACACAAAAAGACACTCTAACACAGTAATACATGTAATTAATATGTTTTTAAATGTATTTATACACTCAGTGTGAAACCTGGGCCTGTTTCGATGAACACAACATAGATATCCTGGCAGGGATGGCAGAAAGACACAAACAAAGGTCTTGCTCAACAGCTGTCAGTCTCTCTCTGTGTTCTTATGCATCAATAAGGAAGGAAGGAAGGAAGGAAGGGAAGAGAGAAGGAAGAATGGAACCAAAGAGCAAAGAAAAGGAGGAAAGAAACAGGTAGAGAAGGAAGAAAGAAAAAGGGAAAGAAGAAAGAAAAGAAAAAGAGGGAGGGAAGGAAAGAGGGAGGGAAGGAGAGAAAGAGGGAGGGAAGGTTGGCCACAGCAACGCGTGGCGGGTACAGCTAATAAATGTATACAGCTAATATGTGTGTGTGTGTGTGTGTGAATGGTGGGAGTTGTAGACCAAAACACCTGGAGGCAGGGCCCAAGTTGGCCCACGCCTGCCTTAAGTGAGCAAACCCTGTTAGTTTTCGGCCCCTGCTTAAAGGTGCCTCAACCCTGTGTCCCGAACGCCCCTTGACCCGCCTTGGCTGAGTGCGAGGGAATCGCGGGAGTGGTAGTTTGACCCCATCCTGAGCCTCCCCAAACTACAAATTCCAGGATTCCCCAGCCGTGAGCCCTGGAAGACCAAGGGGTGCCTCACTGCATGAATGCTACGGTGTAGATCCGCCCCCAGGCGGAAGTCCCATCCCAGGATCTTCTCTCTCTCCGCGCGGCTCTTTCCACTCCAAACCCTTCCGAGGCCGAGGAAGGAGCGGAGGGGAGGAGGAAGCCCAAGAAGGCGAGTGGTGAGTAGAGGCTGTGTTTGCGGGACTCAGGCAAGGGATTGCGCCTCGGCTAGGGCTTCCCGGTAGGACAGGAGGGCTCTCTCTCTCTCTCTTCTATCCCCAATTTCCCACGCCACACCTGATGATCGCTCACGGCACACGAAACACTGATCTCGACCAAACTTGGAGCACAGACAAAAAAATCCCTTTCTCAAATAACCCAGGCACCGCTGGGTCCCCAAGCTACCGTAGTACAGGGCTGTCCAACTGGCGGCCCCGGGGCCGGATCCGGCCCCGTAGCCTGTTGGACACGGCCCCACCTATGCCCTCAGCCGCCATTTTTAATTTTTTTTTAAAAAAAAATCAGGGAGGAGGAAGAGAGCTAGCTTTTCGGCGCCCCCCTCCCTACCTAGGGCGGGGAGCCGCGAAGGGCAGGAGGAGGAAGAGAGCCTGGCGTGACGCGCTGCTCTTCGGCGCCGCCCTCGGCGGCTACCTGGGAAGGAGGGGCGCAAAAGGAGGAGCAGGGTGGGGGAGCGCGTCACGCCAGGCCTGTGACGCTGCTGCTGTTGGCGCCGCCTTCTGCCCTTTTCGCGCCCCCTTCCTAGGGGCGGCGCCAAGAGCAGGCGGCGTCACAGGCCACAGGCCTGACGTGGCGCGCTGCTCTGGCACCGCCTCCTCCTCCTTTCGGCGGCCCCGGCCTAGGGGGGCGCCGAAAGGAGGAGTAGGCGGTGCCAAGGGCAGCGCGTCACGCCAGGCCTGTGACGCTGCCGTTGGCGCCGCCTTCTGCCCTTTTCGGCGCCCCCTCCCCCGGCCTAGGGGGAAAAAGGGCAGAAGGCGGTGCCAAGAGCAGCGTCACACGCCAGGCCTGTGACGCTGCTCTTGGCACCGCCTACTCCTCCTTTTCGGCGGCTTTAGGAGGGGGCGGGGCCTGGGCTGGTCATCAGTGACCTCTTATCCGGCCCTGGACCCGCCAGAAGTTGGACAGCACTGCCGTAGTACATATATCAAGAGAGAAAGAGAGATTGATATAAAAGACTAGACGGATGAGTGGGAATAAAACCTTGAGAAAGAGAAGTTGGAGAGATGTGCCATATAATCCGAGAGTTGGAAGAGACCCCTAAAGGCCATTTAGTCCAACCCCTTTTTTTGCCATGCAGGAAAACCACAATCAAAATAATGGGATTTCTCAAGATACTGTGTCTGAATACATGCTGACGATGCCGCCCTTGTCGCCCATTCAGAAGCAGCCCTGCAGCGCCTGACATCCTGCTTTGCAGCAGCTGGAGAACTGTTTAGGCTGGAAGTCAGCCTGAAGAAAACGGAAGTCCTCTACCAACCCGCACCACAGGAAGAACACCATCATCATCCCCACGTCACCATAGGCACATCTGTGCTTAAGTCCGTTCAGCAGTTCACCTCCCTGGGAAGAATCATCTCTTCAGACGCCAAGATTGATAAAGAGATAGATCACAGATTAGCAAAGGCATAGAGTGCATTCAGAAGGCTTCCCAAAAGAGTCTGGAGCAACAAGCACCTGAGGCAAAGCACCAAAATCAGTGTGTACAGAGCTATCGTACTGTCTATTCTCCTTTATGGGTCTGAAACATGGGTCGCCAACACCTACGACTCCTCGAACGCTTTCGCACAATCCTAAATATACACTGGACCGACTATGTGACGAATGTTGCTGCCCTTGAGCAAGCAGGGATCACCAGCGTTGAGGCCATGCTATTGAGAACACAGCTGCGCTGGGCAGGGCACGTCTCTAGGATGGAGGACCACCGCCTCCCAAAGATACTACTCTATGGTGAACTCGCCACGGGTCAGCGCAAGAGAGGCGCCCCCAAAGAGATATAAGGACTCCCTGAAACAGCATCTCAGGCTCGGCCAGATTGATCACCAACAATGGTCCACCCTGGCCTCACATCGGGATGCGTGGAGACGCACTATCCACCATGCTGCGGCCTCTTTCGAGAAGACACGCCGAACAGCTCTCGACAACGCAGAACTTGGAAACAACATCACCCAAGGAGACTTTCTGCTGTGCTTTCTGCAACCGAACTTGCCTATCTCAGATTGGCCTTTTTAGTCATCAACGTGCTTGTAAAAAGCGTGGGATGAGTCCTTCCTGAATCTTCGCTCGCGAAGTAATGCCGAGAGAGATATGTCTGAATACATTCAGAAACATGACTGGTATCCTTTGGTATCTGGAAGTCAACACTCCCAACTATCCAGCATAAATAAACAGGACTTGATTCTTTAACTGCTTTATTGTGTCATGTATTTCAGTGTGTGTGTGTGTTTCATACGTGCTTTTCTGGTTGTATTTTTAACTATGTTTTAATATGTGTTTTTATAGATGTATTTTAACTAGTTGATGCTCTGCCTCAAGTTGAAAGGACAGGTGGATAATACATTGTTATTTCTATTACTATTATTATTTCTACTATTATTATTGTAATACATTACTTTTATTATTACTATTATTGTAATATATTATAATTAGTAGTATTAGAAGTATTACTATTATTATTGTAATACATTATTATTCAGCATGATGCTCCAAAGGGCTATGGCAGACCTCGAAGAAGACGGCATATATATATACGGTATCGTACTGATGGTAGCTTGTAGGCATGAGAAAAAAGTTATGAAAATGATTCGTTTCGTAAGAAATTCGTAAGAAATGCTACTTTCGAGTATTTCCGCACCTGGAACGCCAACCAGGAAGTGGACTTTCTTTATAGAACTTCGGGGCCAGGATTTTCTTAAGTGTCGTTATTAGGTCGTAAGGGGGGGGGCACCCTCCTTCTCTCTCACCACCCTCCCGCCTCCCTTGCCAATAAGTATTATGGCAAGGCAAGCCCTAAACTCGCTCCTTCTTTCGGCTGGAAGCCTGGAAAAAATGTAAACAGAGAGGTTTACTCAGAAGTAAATCTGCAAAGGAGGGCACTTTGGATGAAGGGCCCTCCTTTGTGGATTTACTTCTGAGTAATCCTCTCTGTTTACATTTTTTCCAGGCTTCCCTGGCTCTCCTGCCTGCCAGGATCTAAAGCATCAAAGAGTATTGGGGGTGAGAAACCAACCTAATAGAATGATAATATAATAGAACGAATGCTACTGTAAGTGCCTAATATTATAAGTAATCCAACTGGTCATACCTACATTCCATGCACATGCAATAATACAGCAGTAATAACAATAACAAGAGGTAAAATTCAAACCGAAGTATTCTGACTGGTCTCTCCTCATGCGGTGCAAACGGGCTCTTCTCTTATTAGCCCGGGAAATTAGCGGGAAAAGCCAGCATTTTCTGCTTGGGAGCACACACATACATATTCTTGGGGGGGGGGGGGGATTTGCTGCAGAATCCCGGAATATGTATGTGTGTGCACCCAAGCAGAAAACGCTGGCTTTTCCCGGGCTCACAGAGAAGAGCCCGTTTGCAGCACATGAGGAGGGACCAGTCAGAATACTTCGGTTTGAATTTTACCTCTTCTTATACCCATTGTTATTACTGCTGTATTATTGCATGTGCATGGAATGTAGGTATATGACCAGCCTGGGCAAACTTGGGCCCTCGCTCCTCGGGATCAGGGTGAGAGAGAGGCAGCGAGGAGCGAGGGGGGGGGCTCCTCCTCCTTTTCTTTTGCTGCTTCCAAGAATAGAATACCCCCCTCCTTCCCTCCCTCCTTCCTATTTGGAGAGTCCCATCTAGAATTCAGTGTGATTTATTCAAGTTTTGGCCTACAACTCCCAGAAATCCCAGCCAATTTACCAGCTGTTAGGATTTCTGGGAGTTGTAGGCCAAAACCATCTGGAATGCGCATGCTCTGGCATACGAACTACTAACGAATTTCGTTAGTAATTAAGTTACATTTTAGAAATTTTTGGAAATTTTTTTGTAAGTCTTCCTATTACTAATCAAAAAACCCCCCCCCCCCCCCATTAGATTTTTGATTTCCTATTTTTGGGTTCTAAACCATGCCTAGTAGCTTGTTCAATTTAAGCCGCCTGAGGGCTCGCACTAAGACTCTAAACCAGGGGTGGGCAACCTATGGCCTGCGGGCCGTATCCGGCCTGGCAGCCGGTTCTGTGCGGCCCGTGAGAAGGGCGTCAGGGGCGGGGCCAAGAGGGAGGGGTGCCGCTGCCGCCATCCAATCGCGGGCTCTGTGGGGCCTGTGTTGACAGACAGGCGGAGGAGCGGTGGCTTTGGAGTGCCTGCCATCCCTGCAGGCGATCCACGCCTGCAGCGGGAGCACTCTGCGACCTACGGGGGCTGATCGACGTGGCGAACCGGAAGACTTGATCGTCTTCCGGGTCGCCACGGCGATGAGCCGCCTCAGATTGCCTGCAGCGATGGCAGGCACTACAAAGCCGCCGCTCCTCCAGCCTGGCTGCCAACAGAGGCCCCACAGAGCCCACAATTGGATGGCGGCAGCGGCACCTCTCCCTCTTGGCCCCGCAGGACGATCAGCTGGGGAACGCTTGGGGGCGAGAGCGGGCGGAGGCCTGCAGCCTCCGATGGCCTGCTGCTCTGCTCTGCTGCGGCGGCTGGGTCCGTTTTGCCATCCTCTGGGCTGGGTCCATTGGGCCATTCCATCTTGGGATCCTTCCTCCCTTGAGGATGTCAGCCTCCATCTTGGTTTGCACCTTGTCTTCTTGAATCTCATTTCATTTTATTTTAGTGGTTTATTATTATTATTTTTATAATAATTTTATAATAATAATATAATAAATAATATAATATAATGTTATATTATAATTTCAATATATTGTAATGTCTATATATATTATAATATAATAATTATGATATTAATACTAATAATATATGATATATATGATATATTAATATGTTCATATTAATGATGTGTAATATATAGTAAATAAATAAATTATGTAGACTACAGTTCAGCCTTTAGGTGCGGCCCTCCATAATATTTTTTGGCTCTCGTGTGGCCCCTTGGAAAAAATAATTGCCCACCCGTGATCTAGAGCAGTGTTTCCCAACCAGTGTGCCATGGCACACTAGTGTGCCGTGAGCGATCATCAGGTGTGCCGTGGGAAATGGGAACCTCCAGTACCCTTTCTTCCCCCTCCTGCCGAACGCTTTTTCTTCTCCACTCAGGCTCCCTTCTTCCCAGCCTCGTTCTGCTCGCTTTGCCTCGCTTTGCTCTGGGGCAAGTCTGCGCAGTGGCGCCCAAACGGGTCACGGCTTCCTCCCCCCTCCCCTCCTGAACACGCTCACGCTGCCCCCTCGGATCAAAATGGCGGCAGAAGCGGCAGCGTAGAAGAAAAAGTAAGTGTTCGGCAGGAGGGGGAAGAAAGGGCGCGAAGGGGGAGGAAGAGGTCTCTGTCGAAAGCTGGCACGGGCAAACTTGGACCTTCCAGGTGTTTTGGACTCCAACTCCCACCATTCCTAGCAGCCTCAGGCCCTTTCCCCCCCTCAGCCACTTAAGCAGGAAAGGGCCTCAGGCTGTTAGGAATGGTGGAAGTTGGAGTCCAAATCACCCAGAGGGCCAAAGTTTTCCCATGCCTGTTTGAGGGACCTTAAAGTGGTGAGCCTCCTTCCAACATTGTGATTTTGGATAGAAAACAAACAACAACATAACATAACGTTGTTTGAGCCCACAGTGCTCTCTGGGTGTAGGTGAACTACAACTTCCAAACTCAAGGTCAATTCCCAAGCAAACCCTTTCATTACTTTCTGTTGGTAATGAGAGTTCAATAGGCCAAGTTTGGTTCAATTCCGTTGTTGCAAGAGTTCAGGATGCTCTTTGATTGTGTGTTAACTATACATCCCAGAAACTGTCACTCCCAAATGTCAAGGTCTATTTTCCCCAAACTCCATCTGTGTTCACATTTGGGCATATTGAGTATTCATGCCAAGTTTGGTCCTGATCCAACATTGTTTGCGTCCACAGTGCTCTCTGGATATAGGTGAACTACAACTCCAAAACCCAAGGTCAATGCCCACCAAACTCTTATAGTATTTTCTCTTGGTTATGGGAGTTCTGTGTGGGAAGTTTGCGTTTTTCTGCCATTCCTGCCAGGATATCTATGTTGTGTTCATCGAAACAGGCCCAGGTTTCACACTGAGTGTATAAATACATTGAAAAACATATTAACTATACGTATTACTGTGTTAGAGTGTCATTTTGTGTCATTTTGGTTGGTGGTGTGCCCTAGGATTTCGGACTTTTCCTTCCTAACAGAATGGGGTTGGACTAGATGGCCCATGGAGGTCTCTTCTAACTCTATTATGCTTTAATTCTATTTTTTTAAAAAAATTATTTCAAAAGCAACCCCACCCACAATTTAGTCACGACGAGGAAATTCAGCCCGGTTTTCCCAGCTGCCTTAATGAAGGAATACATTCAAAGGCCGGGTAGTTCTCAATGAGTCACCTCCCAGATTTCGACACGGCTCTGAAATTAAACCCTAAAGCACAACCTGTACGGAGTCAGCATTTCGAATGAGGCCTTCCTTTCGCTGCCTCCGGATCCTTGGCTTTCTTAAAAGGAAAACTCACTGTAACAAATCCTTGGACATATAGTAAGCGAAGGTCAACTCTGAACTTTGCATTTGGTGAAAGTGAGTGTGTAAGGCTGTCCATTTTTTAATGGAGTTTGCATTATTATACCTGTAATCATATTTTGAG
Organism: Anolis apletophallus; assembly: GCA_030556195.1. Classification (NCBI taxonomy): domain Eukaryota; kingdom Metazoa; phylum Chordata; class Lepidosauria; order Squamata; family Anolidae; genus Anolis; species Anolis apletophallus. The sequence goes on along the minus strand of JARBWK010000017.1, from coordinate 21,956,272 downwards.
AGCATGCAACTACATCCCTATACACACAGTGCCTGGATTCGGATCATTTGTGCCTGCATTTATATCACTGGTATGCAACACAAAAGGCCTTTCTTTGAATATGTTTTAATTAATAATATTATTAATAATATTAATATTCTGTTTATTTTAATACATTTTAATATTTGAATATTTATATTTCTAAAATTGTATTGTTTTAATGTTAGCTGCTTTCAGTCTCCTTATGGAGAGAAACGGTGGTATATAAATACATATATAATATTAATAATACTTCTTTTAAAATATATCTGTTCTGACGTACACACTCAACTTCAGAACCTATCTTGTCTGTAACACAATAATAATAATAATAATAATATTAAATATTTGGAGGACAAGGCAACAAATGCAAAAAAGCCTAATAATAATAATAGTAGTAATAATAATAATAATAAGTATATGGAGGACAAGGCAACAAATGCAAAAAAGCCTAATAATAATAGTAATAATAATAATAATAAGTATATGGAGGACAAGGCAACAAATGCAAAAAAGCCTAATAATAATAGTAATAATAATAATAAGTATATGGAGGACAAGGCAACAAATGCAAAAAAGCCTAATAATAATAATAGTAATAATAATAATAATAAGTATATGGAGGACAAGGCAACAAATGCAAAAAAGCCTAATAATAATAGTAATAGTAAAAATAATAACAAATATTTGAAAGACATGGCGACAAATGCCATAAAGCCTAATAATAGTAAAAAGAATAATAATAACAAATAATTGAAAGACACAGTGACAAATGCCAAAAGCCTAATAATTATAATAATAACAACAACAAATTTTTGAAAGACACGGCGACAAATGCCAAAAAACCTAACAACAACAATAAATCATGGGAGGACACAGCGACAAATGCCAGAAAGGCTAATACTAATAAGAATAATAACAAATATTTGAAGGACACGGCGACAAATGCCAAAAAGCCTAATAATAATAATAATAATAATAATAAATATTTGAAGGACACAGTGACAAATGCCAAAAAGCCTAATAATTATAGTAATAATAACAACAACAAATCTTTGAAGGACACAGAAACAAATGCAAAAAAGCCCAATGATGATGATAATAATCTTTGGAGGACATGGCAAAAAATGCAAAAAAAACCCCCAAATAATAATAATAATAATAAATATTTAGCGGACATGGTGAAAAATGCAAAAAAAGCCTAATAATAAAAATAATTACAGGACACAGCGACGAATGCCAAAAAGCCTAATAATAATAGTAATAAGAATAATAATAACAAATATTTGAAGGACACGGCGACAAATGCCAAAAAGCCTAATAATAATAATAATAAATATTTGAAGGACACAGTGATAAATGCCAAAAAGCCTAATAATAATAGTAATAATAACAACAACAAATCTTTGAAGGACACAGAAACAAATGCAAAAAAGCCCAATGATGATGATAATAATCTTTGGAGGACATGGCAAAAAATGCAAAAAAACCCCCAAATAATAATAATAATAAATATTTAGCGGACATGGTGAAAAATGCAAAAAAAGCCTAATAATAATAATTACAGGACACAGCGACGAATGCCAAAAAGCCTAATAATAATAGTAATAAGAATAATAATAACAAATATTTGAAGGACACGGCGACAAATGCCAAAAAGCCTAACAACAACAACAAATCATGGCAGGACACAGCGACAAATGCTAATAATAATACATGTCATATAACATAATATTAATAATACCTCTTTTAAAATATATCTGTTCTGACTTGCAAACACACTCAACTTCAGAACCTATCTTGTCTGTACACAATAATAATAATAATAATAAATATTTGGAGGGCAAGGCAACAAATGCAAAAAAGCCTAATAATATAATAATAATAATAATAATAAATATTTGGAGAACATGGTGACAAATGCAAAACAGACTAATAAGAATAAGAATAATAAATCTTTGGAGGACATGGTGACAAATGCAAAAAAGTCTAACAACAACAATAAATCTTGGGCGGACATAGCAACAAATGCCAAAAAGCCTAATAATAATAATAATAATAATAACAAATATTGGAAGGACATGGCGACAAATGCCAAAAAGCCTAATAATAATAACAATAAATATTTGAAGAACACAGTGACAAATGCTAAAAAGCCTAATAATAATAGTAATAATAACAACAACGACAAATCTTTGAAGGACACAGAAACAAATGCAAAAAAAGCCTAATGATGATGATGATAATAATATCATCTTTGGAGGACATTGCGAAATAATGCAAAAAACCCCAAATAATAATAATAATAATAATCTTTAGCGGACATGGTGAAAAATGCAAAAAAGCCTAATAATAATAATTAGAGGACACTGCGACGAATGCATTAGCGGACATGGTGAAAAATGCAAAATAAGCCTAATAATAATAATAATATTATTATTATAATTAGAGGACACGGTGACGAATGCATTAGCGGACATGGTGAAAAATGCAAAATAAGCCTAATAATAATAATAATTAGAGGACACGGTGACGAATGCATTAGCAGACATGGTGAAAAATGCAATATAAGCCTAATAATAATAATAATTATTATTATTATTATTAGAGGACACGGTGACGAATGCATTAGCGGACATGGTGAAAAATGCAAAATAAGCCTAATAATAATAATAATAATAATTAGAGGACATGGCGACGAATGCATTAGCGGACATGGTGAAAAATGCAAAATAAGCCTAATAATAATAATAATTAGAGGGCATGGTGACAAATGCATTAGCGGACATGGTGAAAAATGCAAAATAAGCCTAATAATAATAATAATAATAATTAGAGGGCATGGTGACAAATGCATTAGCGGACATGGTGAAAAATGCAAAATAAGCCTAATAATAATAATAATTATTATTATTATTATTATTAGCGGACACGGTGACGAATGCATTAGCGGACATGGTGAAAAATGCAATATAAGCCTAATAATAATAATAATAATAATTATTATTATTATTAGAGGACACGGTGACGAATGCATTAGCGGACATGGTGAAAAATGCAAAATAAGCCTAATAATAATAATAATAATAATAATTAGAGGACATGGCGACGAATGCATTAGCGGACATGGTGAAAAATGCAAAATAAGCCTAATAATAATAATAATTAGAGGGCATGGTGACGAATGCATTAGCGGACATGGTGAAAAATGCAAAATAAGCCTAATAATAATAATAATAATAATTAGAGGACATGGCGACGAATGCATTAGCGGACATGGTGAAAAATGCAAAATAAGCCTAATAATAATAATAATAATTAGAGGACACGGTGACGAATGCATTAGCGGACATGGTGAAAAATGCAAAATAAGCCTAATAATAATAATAATTAGAGGGCATGGTGACAAATGCATTAGCGGACATGGTGAAAAATGCAAAATAAGCCTAATAATAATAATAATAATAATAATAATAATTAGAGGGCACGGCAACGAATGCAAAAAAACCTCATGATCATCATCATCATCATCATATTTGGAGGTCATGACGACAAATGCAAAAAAAGCCCCATCTGAACGACTAAAGAAACGGCCAAGCATGAAAGGCAACTTGAGTCACTGGTTTGTCATTTCCACTTCGCCTCGGAAGGCTAGATTTCACATGACACAACAGGGGAGGAACTGTGAAAAGGGAATGAAAGAGGCCCAAAAATCATAGGTTTGGGAATAGCAAGAGGAGAGAAAACGCTGCCGTACGGCATGGAAACAACACGACAACCCCCCGGCCGCGAATGCCTCCGACAATAGAAAGTTTCTTTAACAGGAAGGAAGTGTACTTTGGAAAGGATCACACTGAGAGAAATGCTGAACCTCGCGAGCCGAACGAACGAGGCCTACATTCCTCGGATGCCAAACAACGCCTTACCTTTCTTGGCTTTCGGGGAGTTGCGTTTGCTCCGGTTGCTGGCCCGCTCTTCCTCGATCGCCGCCGCTATGGCCGGGTTGTCTTCCCCATTGTGCCACACCAGCAGCTCTTCGCCGGGCTCAATGGGCTGGAAAGAGAGGGAAGAAAAGAAAAAGAGGAGAATTGGGTGCCAATCAAACCGGAGACTGTTCTGCGCGAGAGGGTGTGGGGCTGACGGGCAACAGCTGTACTCTGCCCTGGGAACCGATTTCCTCCCCGCCTTGGAACGGAACAGGAAGGACTCTTTCGCCCTCGGCTGGCAAGCAGGTTCCTGACAGGCGTCACCGAAAAGCGAGGGAAGGAAAGGAGGAGAGCAAAAGCCAGGCCTAAACCCCTCTGCTGGAAGGAGGACTGCATCGGCACCAAAGGCACCGTGACTTGCAGATTTGCCGGGGCTTTGGCACAGATCTGTCACCCATTCCTCCTCTCTTTCGCTTCAACACAATTGTCTTAAGTCTTTGGACGATGTTTACATTTGGTTGTCGAAGGCTTTCGCGGCCTGGGTGGCAGTGAGTTTTCTGGGCTGTGTGGCCATGCTCCAGAAGCATTCTCTCCTGACGTGTCACCCACATCTATGGCAGGTATCCTCAGAGAAGGTCACAACTGGGCCTGGGCAATCGTGGTTCTAAATCAGTGTTTTTCAACCTTTTTTGAGCCGCGGCACATTTTTTACATTTCCCAAATCCTGGGGCACACCACCAACCAAAATGACACAAAATGACACTCTAACACAGTAATACATACAGTTAATATGTTTTTAAATGTATTTATACACTCAGTGTGAAACCTGGGCCTGTTTGGATGAACACAACAAAATCCTGGGGCACACCACCAACCAAAATGACACAAAATGACACTCTAACACAGTAATACATACAGTTAATATGTTTTAAAATGTATTTATACACTCCGTGTGAAACCTGGGCCTGTTTCGATGAACACAACAAAATCCTGGGGCACACCACCAACCAAAAATGACACAAAATGACACTCTAACACAGTAATACATACAGTTAATATGTTTTAAAATGTATTTATACACTCAGTGTGAAACCTGGGCCTGTTTCGATGAACACAACATAATCCTGGGGCACACCACGAACCAAAATGACACAAAATGACACTCTAACACAGTAATACATACCGTTAATATGTTTTTAAATGTATTTATACACTTAGTGTGAAACCTGGGCCTGTTTAGATGAACACAACAAAATCCTGGGGCACACCACCAACCAAAATGACACAAAATGACACTCTAACACAGTAATACATACCGATAATATGTTTTTAAATGTATTTATACACTTAGTGTGAAACCTGGGCCTGTTTAGATGAACACAACAAAATCCTGGGGCACACCACCAACCAAAATGACACAAAATGACACTCTAACACAGTAATACATACAGTTAATATGTTTTAAAATGTATTTATACACTCAATGTGAAACCTGGGCCTGTTTGGATGAACACAACAAAATCCTGGGGCACACCACGAACCAAAATGACACAAAATGACACTCTAACACAGTAATACATACAGTTAATATGTTTTTAAATGTATTTATACACTCAGTGTGAAACCTGGGCCTGTTTCGATGAACACAACAAAATCCTGGGGCACACCACCAACCAAAATGACACAAAATGACACTCTAACACAGTAACACATACAGTTAATATGTTTTTAAATGTATTTATACACTCAGTGTGAAACCTGGGCCTGTTTCGATGAACACAACAAAATCCTGGGGCACACCACCAACCAAAATGACACAAAATGACACTCTAACACAGTAATACATACAGTTAATATGTTTTTAAATGTATTTATACACTCAGTGTGAAACCTGGGCCTGTTTCGATGAACACAACAAAATCCTGGGGCACACCACCAACCAAAATGACACAAAATGACACTCTAACACAGTAACACATACAGTTAATATGTTTTAAAATGTATTTATACACTTAGTGTGAAACCTGGGCCTGTTTCGATGAACACAACAAAATCCTGAGGCACACCACCAACCAAAATGACACAAAATGACACTCTAACACAGTAATACATATAGTTAATATGTTTTTAAATGTATTTATACACTCCGTGTGAAACCCTGATGAACACAACGAGGTATCCTGGCAGGAATGGCAGGAAAGCCGGCTGGAAAGAGAGCAGCCAGGCGGAAGCACACTCTGAGGCAGAGAGTTTCACTGCTGAACAGTTCTCACAGTCAGGAGGTTCTTCCTAATGTTCACCCTCCTACACAGACATGCTTCCCTGTGATGTTTGCTTTTCTGCCTGCGCTGTTGTGCTCTCCCTCCCTCTCTCACGCACGCTATATCTATCTATCTATGTATATAATAAAAGTCAGTGTTTGCGGGCAGTGGTGCGGTGGTGCAGAGGGAGGAATATGTGCCAGCGTTTCGATTGGTTGCCACTGTGGGATTATTTGCATAAAGGACTCTGATTGGCCATCTGCATTCCAACATTCTAAGAGGTGACGCACTCTAAGACACCAGACAGAGGGGATTGGTTGTCACTGAGGGAGTATTTGCATAAAGGACTCTGATTGGCCATCTACATTCCAACATTCTAAGAGGTGACGCACTCTAAGACACTCTAAGACACCAGACAGAGGGGATTGGTTGTCACTGAGGGATTATTTGCACAAAGGACTCTGGCCATCTACATTCCAACAGTCTAAGAGGTGACGCACTCTAAGACACTCTAAGACACCAGACAGAGGGGATTGGTTGTCACTGAGGGATTATTTGCATAAAGGACTCTGATTGGCCATCTACATTCCAACAGTCTAAGAGGTGACGCACTCTAAGACACTCTAAGACACCAGACAGAGGGGATTGGTTGTCACTGAGGGAGTATTTGCATAAAGGACTCTGATTGGCCATCTACATTCCAACATTCTAAGAGAATGTTGACGCAGAGGGAAAAATAAAGGCCTCAGGCAGTCAGTCACTGTGGCCCACAGCAATGACGGGTCAGTACAAAACTTGACAAACAAGGGGCCCACTGGCCCACTTCACAACCTGGTGTAGTTTAGGGCAGGATGGGCCACGAACGATGGGATTTGCAGTACCTTCACATCATTTGCTTCCCAGACAACACTGTAGCCCCTATAAATCACAGACCAGGCCCAAAATTGATAGCAAGGCTACCTTAACTTGATTTTCCTGACTAGGCCTCAGGTCATGGGATATTGTTTAGGGCCTGAATTGACAGTAAAGCTTCCTCAACTTGATTTTCCTGACTAGGCCCCCAACAATGACAGAACAAGACCAAACTTGCCACACAGATTCCCCAAGATGCACCCTACATCCTGGTGCATTTTGAGGGAGGATGGACCATGGATTATGGGACTTACAGTACTTTAATTCACTTCCTTAGGGCACTGTGGCCCACACCAATGACGAATCAGGACCAAACTTGGCACACAGAGGCCCAATGGCCCACTTTACAACCTGGTGCGGTTTAGGGCAGGATGGCCCACATATGATGGGATTTCCAGTACCTTTACCCAATTCACTTCTCAAGGAACATTGTAGCCCCTACAAATCAGAGACCAGGCCCAAACTTGGCACACAGAGCCCCCATGACCCACTCTACATCCTGCTGCAGTTTGAAGGAGGATGGATCATGGATGAAGGGCTTGCAGTATCTTTAATTCACTTCCTGAAAACAGCACGTGGCCCTCATCCAATGACAGACCAAAATCAGGACAGAGCCCCCTTGCCACACTCTACACCCTGGTGCTGCTTCAAGGAGGATGGACCACAGATTATGGGACTTGAAGTACCTTCACTCACCTTCCCGAGAACATTGCAACCCCCTCATCCAATGAATGATCAAGACCAAATTGACACACAGAGCCCCCATGACCCACTCTACATCCTACTGCAGTTTGAGGAGGATGGATCGTGGATGAAGGGGACCTTCCCTCAGTACCAAAGACCAACCCCTCATCCAATGACCACTACAGACCAAAATTGGCACACAGAGCCCCCTTGCCCCACTCTACACCCTGGTGCTGCTTCACACATGGACCACAGATGATGGGACTTGAAGTGCCCTTCACTCACCTTGAAATGACCGCTGCAACCCTCATCCAATGAATGTCCATTCAGGCTGAGGCCACAGGAACCCCATGACCCAATTCTAGTCTGCAGTTTGGAGGAGGATGGACCGTGGATGATGGGACTGAGTACCAAGAAGCCTTACTGTCAATGCAGGCTGAGGCCTGTGGAAGCCTTACTGTCAATTACAGGCTGAGGCCTAGGAAGCCTTACTGTCCATTCAGGCTGAGGCCTAGGAAGCCTTACTGTCCATTCAGGCTGAGGCCTAGGAAGCCTTACTGTCCATTGAGGCTGAGGCCTAGGAAGCCTTACTGTCAATTGAGGAGGCTGAGGCTGCAGGGAAGGCCTTACTGTCAATGCAGGCTGAGGCCTAGGAAGCCTTACTGTCCCATTCAGGCTGAGGCCTAGGAAGCCTTACTGTCAATGCAGGCTGAGGCCTAGGAAGCCTTACTGTCAATGTGAGGCTGAGGCCTATCAGGCTGAGGCCTAGGAAGCCTTACTGTCAATGCAGGCTGAGGCCTAGGAACCCTTACTGTCAATGTAGGCTGAGGCCTAGGAAGCCTTACTGTCAATGCAGGCTGAGGCCTAGGAAGCCTTACTGTCAATGTAGGCTGAGGCCTAGGAAGCCTTACTGTCAATTGAGGCTGAGGCATTGGAAGCCTTACTGTCAATGCAGGCTGAGGCCTAGGAAGCCTTACTGTCAATGTAGGCTGAGGCCTAGGAAGCCTTACTGTCAATGCAGGCTGAGGCCTAGGAAGCCTTACTGTCAATGCAGGCTGAGGCCTAGGAAGCCTTACTGTCAATTGAGGCTGAGGCATTGGAAGCCTTACTGTCAATGCAGGCTGAGGCATTGGAAGCCTTACTGTCAATGCAGGCTGAGGCCTAGGAAGCCTTACTGTCAATGCTCGCTGAGGCCCAGGAAGCCTTACTGTCAACGCTCTCTGAGGCCTAGGAAGCCTTACTGTCAATGCAGGCTGAGGCCTAGGAAGCCTTACTGTCAATTGAGGCTGAGGCCTACTGTCAATTGAGGCTGAGGAAGCCTTACTGTCAATTGAGGCTGAGGCCTAGGAAGCCTTACTGTCAATTGAGGCTGAGGCATTGGAAGCCTTACTGTCAATGCAGGCTGAGGCCTAGGAACCCTTACTGTCAATGTAGGCTGAGGCCTAGGAAGCCTTACTGTCAATGCAGGCTGAGGCCTAGGAAGCCTTACTGTCAATGTAGGCTGAGGCCTAGGAAGCCTTACTGTCAATTGAGGCTGAGGCCTAGGAAACCTTACTGTCAATTCAGGCCGAGGTCTAGGAAGCCTATTCAGGCTGTCAATTCTGGCTAAGGTGTGTTGGGAAAAGTGTTGTTTTCACCTTTGGCTGGAAGGATGTATGTCTATTTTTGGGCCTAGCTTATAATGCTAGTCATGCTCTCAGTACATCAGGAAACCCTCTCTCTGTAGTGAAATCCTATTAGGAAATGAACATTCCATTTCCAACAGAAAAAGTGTCTGGTGCCTTAGTGTTGGAGTTTGGTGGCTGGCCAATGAGAATTCTTTATGCAAATAATCCCACATTGGCGACCAATCAAAAAGCTGCCACATATTCCTCCCTTCCTTCGCACCTCCCGCCGCAAACATTGACTTTTATTATATAGATAGATAAATAAATGTGTGTGTGTGTGTGTGTGTGTGTGTGTGTACACATACAGATCTTGATCTCAAGGGTAGAGAATCCATCTTGGATAAATAGGAGATTACATGGTCTGATATAGTTATTGCTGAGCTAGTGAAACATGTGGGATGTTGGCAAAAGCAGCGGCAAAAGCACCCCTTATGACAGCGCTGCAGCCAAACCACATAAAGTCAACAGGTACTCCAGAAAAAGAGGTTAAAACATGACACTAAAGCAACAAGCACTCTTTTTGAACATGAACCTCTTTTAGGAGAAACAAACCCAAGTTCTTCACGATCAATATCTTTGGATTTTTCACATTTGTTTACATATTATAGAAGTGTTTGCTATGCATACTTGTGATGGTATTTGAGACGAACGTTAAGAAAAAGGAGACACAACTGTAAAACTGTAAATATTAAGGTGTTGGGAGGAAAGCCAAAGTTCACAATATTGTGGTTATATCATCACCATCATTTATTTTACTTATTTGTATCACATATTTTTCCTGGTCTAAGATGGTCATAAACATGCAGGCACAAAAAAAACCCCAAAGGTGAAATTATAATACAATTAAACCACAAATATTAGATGAGTTAAGAGATTATAAGACCAGTAGTCTCCCTTATACTCCTTGAATAATAATGGCATTTTTCGTGTCAGAAGTGAGAGAATTGGTTGTCTGCAAGGATGCTGCCCGGGGGACGCCCTGGGGGTGGCTTCTCTCATGTCCCTACACAGGAAGCTGGGGCTGACAGTCGGGAGCTCACCCCACTGCCCAGACTAGAACCGCTGACCTTTCAGTCATCAGTCCTGCTGGTACAAGGTTTTAACCCACAGTGCTGCTGGGGGGCTCCTAATAACGATGATAAGTAATAATACCACTACCAGAAGCCCAGTAGTCTCCTCTTATCCTTTATAACCCTTACACCCCTTGAATAATAATAGCAATAATTAATAATATCAGTGCTATAAGCTGTGCAGTCCCCACATATCTTTTATACCCCTTGAATAACAACAACAAAACAACACTGCAAGACCAGTAGTCCCTCCTTAACCCATACACCCCTTGAATAACAACAACAATGCTGTAAGACCAGTAGTCCCTCCGTACACCCCTTGAATCACAACAATACTGTAAGATCAGTACTCCCTCCTTGTCCCATACACCCCTTGAATCACAACAACAATACTGTAAGATCAGTACTCCCTCCTTGTCCCATACACCCCTTGAATAACAACAACAATACTGTAAGATCAGTACTCCCTCCTTGTCCCATACACCCCTTGAACAACAACAACAACGTTGTAAGACCAGTAGTCCTTCCTTGTCCTGTACACCCCTTGAATAACAACAGCAACTACAGCAGCAGCAACAACAATGCTGTAAGACCAGTAGTCCCTCTGTAAATCCTTGAATAACAGCAACAAGAACAACAAAAACAATACTGCAAGACCAGTACTCCCTCCTTGTCCCATACACCCTTGGATAACAACAACAATGACAACAACGATTAAGACCAGTAGTCCCTCCTTGTCTCATACACCCCTTTAATAACAACAAGAACAATGCTGTAATACCAGTAGTCCCTCTGTACACCCCTTGAATAACAACAATACTTTAAGATCAATACTCCCTCCTCGTCCCATACGCCCCTTGAATAACAATACTGTAAGATCAGTACTCCCTCCTTGTCCCATACACCCCTTGAATCACAACAACAATACTGTAAGATCAGTACTCCCTCCTTGTCCCATACACCCCTTGAATAACAACAATACTGTAAGATCAGTACTCCCTCCTTGTCCCATACACCCCTTGAATAACAACAATACTGTAAGATCAGTACTCCCTCCTTGTCCCATACACCCCTTGAATAACAACAATACTGTAAGATCAGTACTCCCTCCTTGTCCCATACACCCCTTGAACAACAACAACAACGTTGTAAGACCAGTACTCCCTCCTTGTCCCATACACCCCTTGAATAACAACAACAACAACAACACTGTTAAGGCCAGTACTCCCTCCTTGTCCCATACACCCCTTGAATAACAACAACAACAATGCTGTAAGACCAGTAGTCCCTCCTTAACCCATACACCCTTTGAATAACAACAACGTTGTAAGATTAGTAGTCCCTCCTTATCCCGTACACCCATTGAATAACAACAACCATACTGTTAAGACCAGTACTCCCTCCTTGTCCCATACACCCCTTGAATAACAACAACAACACTGTTAAGGCCAGTACTCCCTCCTTGTCCCATACACCCCTTGAATAACAACAACAACCATACTGTTAAGACCAGTACTCCCTCCTTGTCCCTTACACCCCTTGAATAACAACAACAACCATACTGTTAAGACCAGTACTCCCTCCTTGTCCCATACACCCATTGAATAACAACAACAACAATACTGTTAAGGCCAGTACTCCCTCCTTGTCCCCACTCCCTCCCATACACCCCTTGAATAACAACAACAATACTGTTAAGGCCAGTACTCCCTCCTTGTCCCATACACCCCTTGAATAACAACAACCATACTGTTAAGACCAGTACTCCCTCCTTGTCCCATACACCCATTGAATAACAACAACAACAATACTGTTAAGGCCAGTACTCCCTCCTTGTCCCATACACCCATTGAATAACAACAACAACAACAACCATACTGTTAAGACCAGTACTCCCTCCTTGTCCCATACACCCCTTGAATAACAACAACAACTGTAAGGCCAGTAACCATACTGTCCCATACACCCCTTAAGACTAGTAGTCCCTCCTTATCCCGTACACCCCTTGAATAACAACAACAATACTGTTAAGACCAGTACTCCCTCCTTGTCCCATACACCCATTGAATAACAACAACAACAATACTGTTAAGGCCAGTACTCCCTCCTTGTCCCATACACCCCTTGAATAACAACAACAATACTGTAAGATGAATAACAACAACAACAACCATACTGTTAAGACCAGTACTCCCATCCTTGAATAACAACAACAACCTGTACACCCATACACAATTGGATTAACAATAACGTTGTAAGATTAGTAGTCCCTCCTTATCCCGTGCACCCATTGAATAACAACAACAACAACCATACTGTTAAGACCAGTACTCCCTCCTTGTCCCATACACCCCTTGAATAACAACAACAACCATACTGTTAAGACCAGTACTCCCTCCTTGTCCCATACACCCCTTGAATAACAACATACTGTTAAGACCAGTACTCCCTCCTTGTCCCATACACCCCTTGAATAACAACGCTGTAAGACCAGTAGTCCCTCCTTAACCCATACACCCCTTGAATAACAACAACAATACTGTAAGACTAGTAGTCCCAGCCTTATCCCGTACACCCATTAAATAACAACAAAAACGATACTGTTAAGACCAGTACTCCCTCCTTGTCCCATACACCCCTTGAATAACAACAATAATACTGTTAAGACCAGTACTCCCTCCTTGTCCCATACACCCCTTGAATAACAACAACAACAACAACACTGTTAAGGCCAGTACTCCCTCCTTGTCCCATACACCCCTTGAATAACAACAACAACCATACTGTTAAGGCCAGTACTCCCTCCTTGTCCCATACACCCCTTGAATAACAACAACAACAACAACAACGATACTGTTAAGACCAGTACTCCCTCCTTGTCCCATACACCCCTTGAATAACAACAATAATACTGTTAAGACCAGTAGTCCCTCCTTATCCTGTACACCCCTTGAATAACAACAACTTGTAAGACCAGTAGTCCCTCCTTATCCTGTGCACCCATTGAATAACAACAACAACAACAACAACAACATCAACAATATGTGACATGAGTTTTTGTTCCTGGGTTATAAATATCATTTCCGAATTGGTTCTATCATTAAAAGCAAGGAAAATGTTTATTAAACTTTGTTTCTGCTGGGGGGAAACTCTGCTATTGCACATTTTGCTCTAGTTTTTCAATCACTGAGTCTCAAATCAATTCAACATAGTTTCTGCCATAAAAATGAAGTTTCTGGAATAGAACAACTACTTTCAAAGTAAGGGCTGCACAGTTAAACAGGAAATAACACCTTCAAACTAGGAACAGGAAAATAAATTCAAATGTTGTTACACAGTGTAACGTGGATCTGCCAGCGAAGCGATGGGACGGCCGAACAATCCAAGGCAACGGAGGAGAGACACAGAAGGTCTCCTTACCTTGAAGGTTTTGTAGTAAATGCTCCGGTTGATCTCCAAAGGGAAGAGGTTCTGCTCCTTTCCGGAACGGGCCCAGTTCACATAGCGCAGCCAGTTCCCCTTCTGAGGGTCTGTGGCATCAACACACATCCATCCCAAATTGGGGTAGTAAACCTTGGGGAGAAAAAGAGGTATTTAATGACTTTTCGCCTCTGCTCTGAATCACTTGCCATCTTTATAACTGAACTAGCTTGGGGACCCGGCGGTGCCCGGGTTATTTGAGGAAGGCATTGTGTGCCAAGGTTGGTTCCTATTAGATGTTTATGTGGCTCACAGTGGTCTCAGAAACTTAGTGAAGGTACTGCAAGTCCCATTGGCCATGGTTTATCCCCCTCCAAACAGCACCAGGATGTAGAGTGGGTCATGGGGGCTGTGCGTGTCACATTTGGTCTTGATCATTCTCTAGATGAGGGTTGCAGCGGTCACGGAAGGTGAGTGAAGGTACTTCAAGTCCCGTCATCCGTGGTCCAGCCCACTCAAAACTGCACCAGGATGTAGAGTGGGTTGTGGGTACTCTGTGTGCCAAGTTTGGGCCTGATTCGTCATTGGTGTAGGCCATAGTGATCTAAGGAAGTGAACTAAAGTACTGCAAGTCCCATCATCCATGGTCCATCCTCCCTCAAAGTGCACCAGGATGTAGGGTGCATTGGGGGGGGGGGGTCTGTGTGCCAAGTTTGGTCTTGTTCTGTCATTGTTGGGGGCCTAGTCAGGAAAAACAAGTTGAGGAAGCCTAACAATATCCCATGAGCTGAGGCCTAGTCAGGAAAATCAAGTTAAGGAAGCCTTGCTGTCAATTTTGGGCCTGGTCTGTGATTAAAAGGGTCTACAGTGTTGTTTGGGAAGTGAATCAGGTGAAGGCACTGCAAATCGCATCATGCGTGTGGCCCATCCTTCCCTAAACCACACCAGGTTGTGAAGTGGGCCATTGGTCCCCTTGTTTGCCAAGTTTGGTCCTGATCCGTCATTGCTGTGGGCCGCAGTGGCTGACTGCCTGAAGCCTTTCCTTTTCCCTCCGAGTCACCTTAGAATGTTGGAATGTAGTTGGCCAATCAGAGTCCTTTATGCAAATACTCCCTCAGTGGCAACCAATCCCCTCTGTCTGCTGCCTTAGAATGTTGGAGTGCTGAGCCTGGCCAATCAGAGCCCTTTATGCAAATACTCCCTCAGTGGCAACCAATCCCCTCTGTCTGCTGCCTTAGAATGTTGGAGTGCTGAGCCTGGCCAATCAGAGCCCTTTATGCAAATACTCCCTCAGTGGCAACCAATCCCCTCTGTCTGCTGCCTTAGAATGTTGGAGTGCTGAGCCTGGCCAATCAGAGCCCTTTATGCAAATACTCCCTCAGTGGCAACCAATCCCCTCTGTCTGGTGCCTAAGAGTGTTGGAGTTCTGAGGCTGGCCAATCAGAGTCCTTTATGCAAATAATCCCACAGTGGCAGTCAATCGAAAAGCTAGCACATATTCCTCCGCACCTCCCGCCCTCCACAAACACTGACTTTTATTATATGCATAGATAGTAGGCATGGTTTAGAACCCAAAAATAGCAAATCGAAAATCTAATGGGGGGGGGGGGGGATTTTTTTTGGATTAGTAATAGGAAGACTTACAAAAAAAAAATTTCCAAAAATTTCTAAAATGTAACTTAATTACTAATGAAATTCGTTAGTAGTTCGTATGCCAGAGCATGCGCATTCCAGATGGTTTTGGCCTACAACTCCCAGAAATCCTAACAGCTGGTAAATTGGCTGGGATTTCTGGGAGTTGTAGGCCAAAACTTGAATAAATCACACTGAATTCTAGATGGGACTCTCCAAATAGGAAGGAAGGAGGGAGGGAGGGGGTATTCTATTCTTGGAAGCAGCAAAAGAAAAGGAGGAGGAGCCCCCCTGGCTCCTCGCTGCCTCCTCTCTCACCCCGATCCCGAGGAGCGAGGGCCCAAGTTTGCCCAGGCTGGTCATATACCTACATTCCATGCACATGCAATAATACAGCAGTAATAACAATGGGTATAAGAAGAGGTAAAATTCAAACCGAAGTATTCTGACTGGTCCCTCCTCATGCGGTGCAAACGGGCTCTTCTCTGTGAGCCCGGAAAAGCCAGCGTTTGCTGCTTGGGTGCACACACATTCATATTCTTTGGGGGATTTGCTGCAGAATCTTCTCTATGAGCCTGGGATTCTGCAGCAAATCCCCCAAGAATATGTATGTGTGTGCTCCCAGGCAGCAAACGCTGGCTTTTCCCGGGCTAATAGAGAAGAGCCCGTTTGCACCGCATGAGGAGAGACCAGTCAGAATACTTCGGTTTGAATTTTACCTCTTGTTATTGTTATTACTGCTGTATTATTGCATGTGCATGGAATGTAGGTATATGACCAGTTGGATTACTTATAATATTAGGCACTTACAGTAGCATTCATTCTATTATACATTAGGTTGGTTTCTCACCCCAATACTCTTTGATGCTTTAGATCAGTGGTTCTCAACCTTCCTAATGTGGTGACCCCTTAATACAGTTCCTCATGTTGTGGTGACCCCCAACCATAAAATTATTTTCATTGCTACTTCATAACTAATTTTGCCACTGTTATGAATAGTAATGTAAATATCTGATATGCCAGATGTATTTTCACTCACTGGACCAAATTTGGCACAAATACCCAATGTGCCCGCATTTGAATACTGGTAGGGGTGGGCATTGATCTTGTCCTTTGGGAGTTGTAGTTGCTGGGATTTACAGTTCACCTACAATCAAAGAGCATTCTGAACTTCACCAATGATGGAATTGAACCAAACTTGGCACACAGAATTCCCATGACCAACTGAAAATACTGGAAGGGTTTGGCGGGCATTGACCTTGAGTTTTGGAGCTGTAGTTCTCCTACATCCTGAGAGCACTGTGAGCTCAAACAATTATAGATTTAGAGTAGACCAAACTTGGCAAGAATATTCAATATGCCCAAATATGAAAACTGGTGGAGTTTTGGAAAAGAGACTTGATATTTGGGAGTTAGAGTTGCTGGGATTTGTAGTTCACCTACAATAAAAGCATTCTGAACCCCACCAATGATAAAATTGGGCCAAATTTCTCACACAGAACCCCCATGACCAACAAAAATGCTGTGTTTTCTGATGGTCTTTGGTGACCCCTCTGACACCCCCTCGCGACCCCTCCAGGGGTCCCGACCCCCAGGTTGAGAAACACTGCTTTAGATCCTGGCAGGCAGGAGAGGCAGGGAAGCCTGGAAAAAATGTAAACAGAGGTTTACTCAGAAGTAAATCCACAAAGGAGGGCCCTTCATCCAAAGTGCCCTCCTTGCAGATTTACTTCTGAGTAATCCTCTCTGTTTACATTTTTTCCAGGCTTCCAGCCGACAGAAGGAGTGAGTTGAGGGCTTGCCTTGCCATAATACTTATGGGCAAGGGAGGCGGGAGGGTGGTGAGAGAGAAGGAGGGTGCCCCCTTACGACCTAATAACGACACTTAAGAAAATCCTGGCCCCGGTTCGAAAAAGGAAGTCCACTTCCTGGTTGGCGTTCCAGGTGCGGAAATACTCGAAAGTAGCATTTCTTACGAATTTCTTACGAAACGAATCGTTTTCATAACTTTTTTCTCATGCCTAATAGATAGATAGATTGATAGATTGATAGATAGATAGATAGATAGTAGGCATGAGAAAAATGAAACGGAAATTAAAAGAAATCGTAAGTGATTCGTATGTAATGGGCCTTTCAAGTTTATACGGATCGCAAGGCCAATCCCGGAAGTGGACTTTCTTTACGCACCCTGGGCCCAAAATTTCGTTAGATTATTAAATATTTCGTTAGATTATTAAACAGGAAAATTTCCCCTCCAAAATAGCTTTGCAGACATAACTCACAGTGAAATCAGGGCCTTTCCATGCTTGAAGCCTAATTAGAGTGGAAGGCCTCCTCCAGGAAGTGAAAAGGGAGCCGGAAACCATAGAGAGCCCGAAATCGGGACTCCTAGAGGGGCTGGAGGACTGACGAAAAAAGCGATTTAAACACCCAGGAAGGGGGTTTAGATAGAAGAACAGAGTAGGAGGACATAAGAACTGCTGAGAGAAGGGCAGCAGGAGTGAAAAGAGCACGGAGAGGAGAAGTAAGAGTTCAGAATCAAGAAAAGCCATAGAGTTCCAACGGAGGTCCTAGACTGCTATGGTAAAACTGAATGGGGAAAAAAAGATGGAGTGAGGAGAACTCTACAGATTAGCAAGGCCTGCACCAGAGGTAGGCCTAGGCATTTATTTAATAATATTAATAATAATAATATATTAATGCATTATATGTGTCCCTGCAAAGGAACCCTGTCCTTTAATAATATTATTAATAATAATATATTAATGCATTATATGTGTCCCTGCAAAGGAACCCTGTCCTTTAATAATATTAATAATAATAAATTAATGCTTTATATCTCCCAGCAAGGAAACCAAGGGAAATGTTGCCCCTTGATTTGCCTGTGTTTAAAACAGTATCAGTCCTGTTTCCCTGCTTTGCCTACTTTAGAACTACTAACGAAATTTCGTAAGTAATTAAGTTACATTTCCGAAATTTTTGGGAAATTTTTTTGTAAGTCTTTGATATACTAATCAAAAAAAATCCCCCATTTGATTTTAGAATCCCGATTTTAGGATTCTAAAACATGCCTAATAGATAGATAGATAATTCCAGGGAAAGAGGTCTGACCAAATCGCATCCTTGACGGCCACTTCTCCTTACCTCCCACATGAACACATTGCTCTTCACTTGGGATCTTTTCTTCTTGTCGCCCACGAACGGACCAAACTTCCTGCCTCTGCCAAGGGGCTTTGCCGCCCAGACACCTGCGGAATGGAACGAGAAACACAATGGCCTCAGTGCTAGTTAAGAACGAGGGCGAGACGACCGGAAGTGAGAGAAATCTTCCCACCGAAAGGGAAAACCGTGAAGAGATATTATAATGGAGGAAAGGGATCTCATTCTTTCCTTTTGTTTATTTATAAAGGCTCCCACTGGAAAATGCATCAGGATGTGGATGAACTACAATTCCCAAAATCGCGTGTCAATCCTCCCCCAAACCCGTCAGTATTCAAAGTTGGCGACATTGGGTCTGTGTGCCAAGCGTAGTCCAGATCTGATGTCGGCTGAGTTCAGGGCTTTTTTGGATAAAGGTGAACTACAACTCCCAGATCCAAGGGCAATCGCCCCCAAACCAGACCTCTATGCACAGTTGGCCTTGTTGGGTCTGTGTGTCAAGTGTAGTCCAGATCCGATATCAGCTGGGTTCAAGGCTCTTTGGATACAGGTGAACTACAACTCCCAGATCCAAGGAAATCACCCCAAACTAGGCCTCGATGAACAGTTGGCCATGTAGGGTCTGTGTGTCAAGTGTAGTCCAGATCTGATGTTGGCTGGGTTCAGGGCTCTTTGGATAAAGGTGAACTACAACTCCCAGATCCAAGGGCAATCGCCCCCAAACCAGACCTCTATGCACAGTTGGCCATGTTGGGTCTGTGTGTCAAGTGTAGTCCAGATCCGATATCAGCTGGGTTCAAGGCTCTTTGGATAAAGGTGAACTACAACTCCCAGATCCAAGGAAATCACCCCAAACTAGGCCTCGATGAACAGTTGGCCATGTAGGGTCATGTCAAGTGTAGTCCAGATCTGATGTTGGCTGGGTTCAGGGCTCTTTGGATAAAGGTGAACTACAACTCCCAGATCAAGGGATGCCCCAAACCAGACCTCTATGCACAGTTGGCCATGTTGGGTCTGTGTTCAAGTGTAGGATCCGATTCAGCTGGGTTCAAAATAAAGGTGAACTACAACTCCCAGATCCAAGGACAATCACCCCCCAAACCAGGTCTGTATGCACAGTCGGCCTTGTTGGGTCTGTGTGTCAAGTGTAATCCAGATCTGATGTTGGCTGGGTTCAGGGCTCTTTGGATAAAGGTGAACTACAACTCCCAGATCCAAGGGCAATCGCCCCCAAACCAGACCTCTATGCACAGTTGGCCATGTTGGGTCTGTGTGTCAAGTGTAGTCCAGATCCGATATCAGCTGGGTTCAAGGCTCTTTGGATAAAGGTGAACTACAACTCCCAGATCCAAGGAAATCACCCCAAACTAGGCCTCGATGAACAGTTGGCCATGTTGGGTCTGTGTGTCAAGTGTAGTCCAGATCTGATGTTGGCTGGGTTCAGGGCTCTTTGGAAAAAGATGAACTACAACTCCCAGATCCAAGGACAATCACCCCCCAAACCAGGTCTGTATGCACAGTCGGCCTTGTTGGGTCTGTGTGCCAAGCTTGGTCCAGATCTGACGTTGTCTGGGTTTGGTACTTTCTGGTTAAGGGTGAACTACAGCTCCCAAAATTAAGGTCGGTTCCCACAACCCCCTCCAGTATGTTTTGTTGGTCATGGGGGTTCTGTGTGTCAAGTTAGTTCCAGGTCCATCGTTGGTGGAGTTCTGAGTGCTCTCAGATTGCAGGTGAACTATAAATTCCAGTACCTACAACTCATATAAATCATTCTGAATTCCCCCCAAAACCTCTCTAGTATGTTCAGTTGCCGATCAATTCCTCTCTGTTTGTGTGCCATAGGAAAGGGTAGGAAAGGGGTAAGGTAGAGGCAGTGGGCGGGGTCATGCAAATTACACACCAATGGAAAGAGTCAGAAACACTGGGGTGTCTGCCTGTGACATCCCTTCTCTCGCTCATTCCTCTGTCTCATGCACGGCTGGTAGGGACGAGGGAGAGGGCCTTCTCAGTGGTGGCCCCCCGGCTCTGGAACTCTCTCCCTAGGGCAAGGGTGCCCACACTTTTTCAGCATGCGAGCTACTTATAATAAAACCAAGTCAGAAAGATCTACCGAGAGAGAAGCAGGGGGAGGGGGAGGGGCTTGGCGTGGCCTTGCTCCGCCCCCCCCCTGGCTTTAGCTCTACCACAGCTTCTCCAGGCTTGAGGAGGGTAGTGCCAAGCCAGTGGTGGCATAGCGAGTACTAGTAGCCACATCTGTCTTGGCACTACCCTCCTCTAGGCTGAAGAAGCTGTGGTAGCGCTGAAGCCGGGGGGAGGGGGCGGGGCTTGGCATGGCCAGGCTCCACCCCCACCCCCTCCGGCTTTAGCTCTACCACAGCTTCTCCAGGCTTGAGGAGGGTAGTGCCAAGCCCCGGGAGGCTAGTTCTGCCACCCCTGGCTTCGCACAACCCGCCTCAAGGCTGAAGCTGTGGTAGCGCTGAAGATGGGGGAGGGGGCGGGGCTTGGCGTGGCCTGGCTCCACCCCCCCCCCCCTCTGGCTTTGGAGCTCCCACAGCTTCTCCAGTCTTGAGGCGGGTAGTGCCAAGCCAGTGGCATAGATAACCACTACTGGCTTGGCACTACCCTCAAGGCTGAAGAAGCTGTGGTAGCGCTGAAGCCTGGGAGGGGGCGTGGTCTGGCGTGGCCTGGCTCCACCTCCTCCCCCTCTGGCTTTAGCTCTACCACAGCTTCTCCAGGCTAGAGGAGGGTAGTGCCGAGCCAGTGGTGGCATAGATAGCTACTACTGGCTTGGCACTACCCTCCTCAACGCTGAAGAAGCTGTGGTAGCGCTGATGCCGGGGGAGGGGTGGGGCTTGGCGTGGCCTGGCTCCACCCCCTCCCCCTCTGGCTTTAGCGCTACCACAGCTTCTGCAGGCTAGAGGAGGGTAGTGCCAAGCCAGTGGTGGCATGGCTAGCCACTACTGGCTTGGCACTACCCTCCTCAAGGCTGAAGAAGCTGTGGTAGCGCTGAAGCCGGGGGAGGGGGCGGGGCTTGGCTCTGCCCCCTCCCCCCTCTGGCTTTAGCTCTACCACAGCTTCTCCAGGCTTGAGGAGGGTAGTGCCAAGCCAGTGGTGACATAGATAGCTACTACTGGCTTGGCACTACCCTCCTCAACGCTGAAGAAGCTGTGGTAGCGCTGAAGACGGGGGAGGGGGCGGGACTTGGCGTGGCCTGGCTCCACCCCCTCCCCCTCTGGCTTTAGCTCTACCACAGCTTCTCCAGGCTAGAGGAGGGTAGTGCCAAGCCAGTGGTGGCATAGATAGCTACTACTGGCTTGGCACTACCCTCCTCAAGGCTGAAGAAGCTGTGGTAGCGCTGAAGCTAGTGCCAAGCCAGTGGTGGCATAGATAGCTACTACTGGCTTGGCACTACCCTCCTCAAGGCTGAAGAAGCTGTGGTAGCGCTGAAGACGGGGGAGGGGGCGGGGCCAGGCCGCTTCATAAGTAATTTAGAATTGAATTTAATACGAATTTGATCAAGATACGAAAAACCTAGCCAGGCCTAGTTAGTATATGGCAGGGGCAGACAACCCACGCCCCGCGGGCCGGATGCGGCCCGGTAGCCGATTTTGTCCGGCCCGGGGAGAAGGGCCTCGGGGGCGGGGCCATCGCGGGCCCTGTGGGGCCTGTGTCGGCAGACAGGCCGGAGCAGCGGCGGCTTTGGAGTGCCTGACATCCCTGGAGGCGATCTGGGCCTGCAGTGGGAGCATTCGGCGACCTGTGTGGCCTGATCGCCCTGGCGACCCAGAAGACTTGATCGTCTTCCAGGTCGCCAGGTCGAATAAGCTGCCCCAGATCGCCAACTGCTCCCCCCTGCAGGCCCGGATCGCCTCCAAGGATGGCAGGCACTCCATAGCAGGGCGATCAGCTGGGGAACGGCTGGGGGCGAGAGCGGGCGGAGGCCTGCAGCCTCCGATCGCCTGCTGCTCTGCTCTGCTGCGGTCCGCTTTGCCATCCTCTGGGCTGGATCCATTGGGCCATTCCATCTTGGGATCCTTCCTCTCTTGAGGGTGTCAGTCTTCATCTTGGTTCGCACCTTGTCTTCTTGGATTTCATTTAATTTTAGTGGTTTTTATTATTATTTTATAATAATTTTATAATAATACTATAACAATATAATAAATAATATAACATAATAATGTTATATTATATTATAGTTTCAATATATTATAATGTCTATATAGATATCTGTATACCTTTATAAAGCGGAATGTTTGTATGTATGTGTGTAAGCGGAGGGCGGGAGGGCGGATATGTGGCAGCCACTTTCACAGGCCACAGCGACCAGCGCGGGTGATGGACCTGCACCAAACTTGGTACACATAACCCCCCTAACCCCCTTTACGTCTTGGTGCGGTTCGGGGGACATGACCCACGGATTATGGGATTTGTAGTACTTTCAAACACTTTAGTTCCCACAGACCACTGAGGCCACCAAAAAGGACCAATACAGACCACACTTAGCACACACAGCCCCCATGACCCACTCTACGTCCTGGTGCAGTTTGGTGGAGGGTGGACCATGGATGATGGGACTTGAAGTACCTCTACTCACTTCCCAAGTCTGCTGCAACCCTCATCCAATCACTGATCGAGACCAAACTTGGCATACATAACTCCTATGACTGCCTTCACGTCCAGGCGAGGTTTGGGGGAGGACTGACAATGGATGATGGGATTTGTAGTACTTTCACATCCCTCTGCTCCCACAGACCACTGTGGCCCCCAACAAACACTGATAAATACCACACTTGGCACACAGAGCCCCAGTGACCCACTCTACATACAACTGAAGTTTGGGGGGCCAGAACATGGATGATGGGACTTGCAGTACCTTCCCTCACTTTCCAAGACTGCTACAAACCCCAATGACTATGACTGACCATGACCCACTCTAAACCTGGAGGGGGCCAGAACATGGATGATGGGACTTGCTACCTTCCCCACTTTCAAGACTACATCCTGACTGTGCAGACCTGCCAGGAGGCGCTCATGACCCACTCTACATGGATGATGGGACTTGCAGTACCTTCCCTCACTTCCCAAGTCCGCTGCGACCCTCATCCAATCACTGATCGAGACCAAACTTGGCATACATAACCCCTATGACTGCCTTCACGTCCAGGTGAGGTTTGGGGGAGGACTGACAATGGATGATGGAATTTGTAGTACTTTCACACCCCTCCGTTCCCACACACAACTGCGGCCACCAACAAACACCGAGAAAGACCACACTTGGCACACAGAGCCCCAGTGACCCACTCTACATCCTACTGAACTTTGGAGGGGCCAGAACATGGATGATGGGACTTGCAGTACCTTCCCTCACTTTCCAAGCCTGCTACCTAATCCAAACCTAATCCAATGACTGATCAACACCAAACCTGGCACACAGAGCCCTCATGACCCACTCTACATCCTACTGAACTTTGAACTTTGGGAGGGGGCCAGAACATGGATGATGGGACTTGCAGTACCTTCCCTCACTTTCCAAGCCTGCTACAAACCTAATCCAATGACTGATCAACACCAAACCTGGCACACAGAGCCCTCATGACCCACTCTACATCCTGGTGCTGTTTTGTGTGAGACGGACCATGGATGATGGGACTTGAAGTACCTTCACTCACTTCCTAAAAACAATGCAACCCTCATCCATTCACCAATACAGACCAAACTTAGCACACAGAGCCCCCATGACCCAATCTACATCCTACTACACTTTGGGGGAGGGTGGACCAGAGATGATGGGACTTCCACTACCTTCAGTAATTTCATGATACCACTGCAACTCCCAATAATGATGGATCAAGACCAAACTTGCCACACAGAGCCCCCATGACCCATTCTACATCCTGCTGCACTTCTCAAATGACCCGGGCACCGCTGGGTGCCCAAGCTAGTACTATAATATAATAATAAGTAGCTTGGGGACCCGGCGCTGCCCAGGTTATTTGAGAAAGGCATTTTGTGCCAAGGTTGGTCTTTATCAGTTGTTTATGTGGCTTGCAGTGGTCTCAGGAAGTTAGTGAAGGTACATCAAGTCCCATCAGCCATGGTCCATCCTCCTCCAAAGTGCACCAGGATGTAGAGTGGGTCATGGGGATTCTGTGTACCAAATTTGGTCTTGCTTAGTTATTGGATGAGGGTTGCAGCAGTCTTGGAAAGTGAGTGGAGGTACTTCAAGTCCCATCATCCATGGTCCATCCTCCTCGATACTGCACCAGGATGTAGAATGAGTCATGGGGGATCTGTGTGCCAAGTTTGGTCTTGATCAGTCTTTGGATGAGGTTGGCAGAGGTCTCGTGAAGTGAGTGGAGGTACTTCAAGTCCCATCATCCGTGGTCCACCCTCCTCCGAACTGCACCAGAATGTAAAGTGGATCATGAGGGCTTTGTGTGCCAAGTGTGGGCATGATCATGCACTGGATGAGGGTCGCAGCGGGCTCGGAAAGTGAGTGGAGGTAATTGAAATCCCATCATCCATGTTCTGCCCGCCTCTAAACTGCAGGGAAGGAGTGTGGGTCATGGGGCTCTGTGTGCCATGTTTTGTCTTTATCGGTCTTTGTTCAGGGCCGCAGTGGTCTGTGGGGAATGAAGGGTTTGAAAATACTACAATTCCCATAATCCGTGGAGGTACTTCAAGTCCCATCATCCAAGGTCCACCCTCCTCCAAACTGCAGTAGAATGTAGCGTGGGTCAGAGGGGCTCTGTGTGCCAAGGTTGGTTACTGTCAATTCAGGCCATACACAATGTCCCATGAGCTGAGGCCTAGTCGGGAAAATCAAGTTAATGAAGCCTTACTGTCTGTCAATTTTGAGGCCTAGTGGTCTGTGATTTGTCAATTTTGGGCGTGGTCTGGATTTTTCAATGTTCTGTGGGAAGTAAATTGGGTGAAGGTACTGCAAATCCCATCATTCGTGGCCCGTCCTGCCCTAAAGTGCTCCAGGCTGTAAAGTGGGCCATTGCGCCTCTGTGTGCCAAGTGTGGCCCTGATTGGTGTGGGCCACAATGCTCTAAGGAAGTGAGTTAAAATACTTCCAAGTCCCGTCATCCCTCCAACTGCAGCAGGATGTAGAGGGGTCTTGGGGGTTCTGTGTGGCAAGTTTGGTGTTGTTCTCTCATTGTTGGGGGGTGCAAAGTGTTTTGGCCTTAAACTGCCACCATGCCTGACTGCCTCAGGTCTTTGCCTTATCCCCCTCTGGCAGTTTAGAGTGTCGGAATGTTCATGTTGGCGACTGCCTCAGGCCTTTGCCTTATCCCCCTCTGGCAGTTTAGAGTGTCGGAATGTTCATGTTGGCGACTGCCTCAGGCCTTTGCCTTATCCCCCTCTGGCAGTTTAGAGTGTCGGAATGTTCATGTTGGCGACTGCCTCAGGCCTTTGCCTTATCCCCCTCTGGCAGTTTAGAGTGTCGGAATGTTCATGTTGGCGACTGCCTCAGGCTGCCTCAGGCCTTTGCCTTATCCCCCCCCTGGCAGTTTAGAGTGTTGGAATGTTCATGTTGGCGACTGCCTCAGGCCTTTGCCTTATCCCCCTCTGGCAGTTTAGAGTGTCGGAATGTTCATGTTGGTGACTGCCTCAGGCCTTTGCCTTATCCCCCTCTGGCAGTTTAGAGTGTCGGAATGTTCATGTTGGCTGGCCAATTAGAGGTGTTATGCAAATGCTCCCTCACTGGCAACCAATCATGTTGTCAGAATGTAGAGGCCGGGAGCCAATCAGAACGCTGCCACCTACATACAAACACACACACACACACACATTCCGCTTTATTATATATAGAGAAGATACAGAGATAAAGATCTAGAGATCTAGAGATATAGAGCAGGGCTGTCCAACAGGCGGCCCTGGGGCTGTACACGGCCCCCGAGCCCCTTCTCTCCGGCCCCCTAACTTGTTTTAATAAAATACAAATAAAAATTAAAAATAAAATAAATAAATAAATAAAAAACCTACTTCCGGGTTTAGGCAAGCATCGCGAGACGACGCCAGCCACAGACGGGATTTCGAGGGAGGTCGAAATCCCGTCTGTGGCTGCGTAGTCTCGCGATAGCTGCCGAAATCTCGGGTCCCGCGGGATTTGCGGCTGGCTTGGGCGCGCCGCCTCCTCCCTCGCGGCTGCTTCCAGGCCAGCCCCCATTCCCTCAGAGAGAGGGAGGAGGGGAGTGAGGCAGGGAAAGCCCCTCCTGGCTCCGTCCTCTTCCTGTGGAGGGTCCTCGCGTCCCGCCCGCGGATGGGAGAGCCGCCCGCGCCGGCCTGAGCTTGGCCTCGGCTCCAGCGGGGCTCTTCGGGGACGGCCACAGCGTTGGCGCTCGGCCCTGTGGCGGGGGGGGATGTTGGGTGGGGGGGAGGGGTCCCTCAGCGGCGGTTTCCTTGGCGACGCCCCCTCCCCCTTGTTGTGCTGCCTTCCCCCGCGTGCAGGGCGCAACGTGGCTTCCTTTGCGCCTGCCCCCGCGGCTTGTTTTCCCTTCAGGGAGGGAGGGAGCTCTTTGGGCCTCCTCCACCCGCCTCTGGGAAAGGAGGCCCCATCAAGCCCTGCGACGGCAGTGAGGTGTTTGGGTTTTTTTGGTGTGTCCCAATTTGAGTGTGGACTCAAATAACTCAAAGGTATTAGGAAACATTCCCCCAAATCCACCAGTGTTCCCTATTGAGTATTGCCACGTTTGGTCCAGATCCATCATTATTTGAGTCCACAGTGCTCTCTGGGTGGAGGTGAACTACAATTCCACAACTCAAGGTCAATTGTAAGTAAATTGGAGCTGGGAAGTGGGCAGAGCCGGGGGAGGGGGCGGAGCCGGGGGCGAAGGCAGACCCTTCGGCCCCCCAGGTGATCAGTGCCCTGAATTCCGGGCCTTGGGCCCGTAGAAGTTGGACAGCCCTGATATAGAGCAGTGCTGTCCAACTTCTTCCGACCCAAGGGCCGGAAGAAGTGTCACTGATCACCTCGGGGGCCGTAGGTGATCAGTGAGCAGGGGCGGGGCCACACGTGGGGTGGGGTGGGGCGGGGCGGGGCGGGGGCGGAGCCAACGGCAGCGCGTCATGCCAGGCCTCTGATGCGCTGCCCTTTGCGCCGCCTACTGCTCCTTCGCCGTCTCCCCCGCCCTTCCTAGGGAGGGGGAGCCGGCGAAAGAAGCAGCACGGCAGCGCCAAGGGCAGCGCGTCAGAGGCCTGGCGTGGCGCTGCTGCCCTTGGCCGCCTACTCCCGCCCGACTCCCCGCCCTTCCTAGGGAGGGGGAGCCGGCGAAAAGCAGCAGCGGCGGCGCCAAGGGCAGCGCGTCAGAGGCCTGGCGTGCCCGCACCGCTGCCCTTGGCGCCGCCTAGGCCTGGGCTGCTCCTTCGCCCGTCTCCCGCTCCCGCCCTTCCTAGGGAGGGAGCCGGGAAAAGAAGCAGGCGGCGGCGCCAAGGGCGGCGCGTCAGAGGCCTGGCGTGACGTGCTGCCCTTGGCACCGCCTACTGCTCCTTCGCCGTCTCCCCCGCCCTTCCTAGGGGGGAGCCGGCAAAAGAAGCAGATGGCGCCGCCAAGGGCAGCGCGTCAGAGGCCTGGCGTGACGCGCTGCCCTTGACACCGCCGCTACTGCTCCTTCGCAGTCTCCCCCGCCTTTCCTAGGGAGGGAGCCGGCGAAAAGCAGAGAGAGCGGCGCCAAGGGGCAGCGCGTCAGAGGCCTGGCGTGGACGTGCTGCCCTTGGCACCGCCTACTGCTCCTTTTCGGCGCGGAGAGAGGACGGGAGGGGCGGTGCAGGAGGAGGAGCTAGCTCTCTTCCTCCTCCCTGCCCCGCCTCCCCCCTCCCCCGCCGCCATTTTTAAAAAAATTAAAATGACAGCCGGGGGCATAGCGGGGGCCGTGTCCAACAGGCTGGGGGCCGTGGACCCGGGCCGCCAGTTGGGCGGCCCTGGTATGGAGATATAGTTAATTAATTAATTAATTAATTATGTAGATTAGAATGTAGTTCAGCCTTTAGGTGCGGCCCTCCATAATATTTTTTGGCTCTCGTGTGGCCCCTTGGGAAAAATAATTGCCCAGCCCTGGTCTATGGGGATGCTGCAGACGGACGTACCAAGCCGTGTCTTGTCGACGGCAGAAGGGAGAAGCCTCACTTCCTCGGGAAGTCCCTTCAGCACGTGCTCAGGTACATCCGCCAACGTCTCAACTGTTTCTGCAGGCTCGGTTGAGTTCTGCAAAGGAAAGGGAAAGGAAGGGCACCGTGAATATTCACCGCAGAAGCCAACACAGCCATCGACTCCCCCACATAATGCTGCACCGCCAAGGACGGCAAAGCAGAACTCGATCCACGAAAGGAAGCAAAACAGCACCAAAAAAATGGCATTTCAGCTTCGTTTCAACGCTCAAAGTAAACATTAGAATTGGAAGACATCCTCTCTCTCTCTGCTCCATTCTTTTCTTTCACACCTTTTTCTCTTTCTTTCTCTCCTTCTCCTTCTTTCACTCATCTTTCACCCTTCCCTATTTCTTTTCTTCCCCCTCCCTCCCATTATTTTCCTTCCCTTCTTTTCCTCTTTCTTTCCCTCCTTCCCCTCCCCTCAAATCTTTCACCCCTTCCCTTCCTTCTCTCCTTTTTCTTTCTTCTCCTTTCCTCCACCAGTATTCCTTCTCCATTCCTATCTTTCCCTTCTTTTTCTTTCTTGGCACCCTTCCCATTTCTCTCTTCTTTCCCTCTCCCATCTCCTTTTTCTTCCTTTCTTTCTTCTCCCTCCTTCCATTCACTCCTTTCCCTTCTCTTTCTCCGTCATTGTCCTCCCTTCCTTCCCCTCATACCTTTTCACCTTTCCTTCCGTCCTTCCTTTTTTGTTCTTCCCTCTCCCTCCCTTCTCCATTCCTTTCTTTCTCTTATTTTTCTTTCTTCACACCCCATTTCTCTCTTCTTTCTCTTTCCCCCTCCCCTTTTTCTTCCTTTCTTCTCCCTCCTTCCATTCACCCCATTCACCCCTTTCCCTTCTCTTTCTCTTTCCCATCATTGTCCTCCCTTCTTTCTCCTTCCTTCCCTTCATAACTTTTCACCTTTCTTTTCCTTCCATCCTTCCTTTTTTGTTCTTCCCTCTCCCTCCCTTCTCCATTCCTTTCATTCTCTTATTTTTTTCTCTTTCTCCTTTCCATCCCTCCCTTCTTTCTTTTTCCCTCCCCTCATTTTCCCCGTCTTTTCCCTTCATTCCTTTTTTCATCCCCTTCTTCCATTCTTTCTCTATTCTGTTTCCCTTCTTTTTCTCTTTCTTTCTCTCCTTCTCCTCCCCTCAAATCTTTCCCTTCCTTCCCTTTTTCTTTCTTCCTCCTCCCTTCCTCCTTCCATTATTTTGCCATTCCTTTCTTCCCTTGCCTTCCCTTTTCTCTTCCTTTCCACCCCTCATTTCTCTTCTTTCTCTTTCCCTCCCCTGATCTTTTCCCCTCCCCTTTCTCTTCCTTTTTCTTTCTTCTCCCTCTCTCTCTCCCTCCATTCACTCCTTTCCCTTCTTCTTTCTCTCCTTCCACTCTTCTTCCTTCCTTCTCTTTCTTCACATACCTTTTCCTTCCATTCTTCTCCCTCTGTTCTTTCTCCATTCCTTTCTTTTCCTTCCTTTCTTCCCCCTCACTCTCTCCCTCCATTCACTCCTTTCTTTCCCTTCTTTTGCTTTCTTTCTCTCCTTCCCCTCCTCTTCCTTCTTTCTTCACATACCTTTCCCTTCCTTTTCTTCCCTCCATTCTCCTTTCCTTCTTTTTGTTCTTTTCTCCATTCCTCTTCCTTCTTTCTTTCCTTTCCTTCCTTTTTCTTTCTTCTCCCTGTTCTTTCTCCATTCCTTTCTTTTCCTTCCTTTTTCTTTTCCTTCTCCCTCACTCTCTCCCTCCATTCACTCCTTTCTTTCCCTTCTTTTGCTTTCTTTCTCTCCTTCCCCTCCTTTCTTCCTTCTATTTCTTCACATACCTTTCCCTTCCTTTTTCTTTCTTCTCCCTGTTCTTTCTCCATTCCTTTCTTTTCCTTCCTTTTTCTTTTCCTTCTCCCTCACTCTCCCTCCCTCCATTCATTCCTTTCTTTCCCTTCTTTTGCTTTCTTTCTCTCCTTCCCCTCCTCTTCCTTCTTTCTTCACATACCTTTCCCTTCCTTTTTCTTTCTTCTCCCTGTTCTTTCTCCATTCCTTTCTTTTCCTTCCTTTTTCTTTTCCTTCTCCCTCACTCTCTCCCTCCATTCACTCCTTTCTTTCCCTTCTTTTTCTTTCTTTCTCTCCTTCCCTTTCTTTCTTTCTTCACTTCCCCTTCCTTTTTCTTTCTTCTCCCTTTCTTCACATACCTTTCCCTTCTTTTCCTTTTTCTTTCTTCTCCCTCCCTGTTCTTTCTCCATTCCTTTCTTTTCCTTCCTTTTTCTTTTCCTTCTCCCTCACTCTCTCCCTCCATTCATTCCTTTCTTTCCCTTCTTTTTCTTTCTTCACATACCTTTCCCTTCCTTTTTTCTTTCTTTCTTTCTCTCCTTCCCCTCCCTTTTCTTCCTTCTTTCTTCACATACCTTTCCCTTCCCTTTTTCTTTCTTCTCCCTGTTCTTTCTCCCCATTCCTTTCTTTTCTTTCTTCCCTTTTTCTTTTCCTTCTCCCTCACTCTCTCCCTCCATTCATTTCCTTTCTTTCCCTTCTTTTTCTTTCTTTCTCTCCTTCCCCTCCTTTCTTCCTTCTCTTTCTTCACATACCTTTCCCTTCCTTTTTCTTTCTTCTCCCTGTTCTTTCTCCATTCCTTTCTTTTCCTTCCTTTTTCTTTTCCTTCTCCCTCACTCTCTCCCTCCATTCATTCCTTTCTTTCCCTTCTTTCTCTCCTTCCCCTCCTCTTCCTTCTTTCTTTCTCCACATACCTTTCCCCCATTGGGGGTTAAACAATCAATGGCGAATATTATGCCAACTTATTGGGTCGATTTAATGAGGATTGGGGGGGGGACGACCGCATTTGGCCAAGAAAAAAGTTCTTTTGCACCAGGACAATGCAAGGGTGCACACATGTGCAGTTTCCATGGCAACAATCCATGAATTGGGATACGAATTGCTCCCTCATCCACCCTATTCTCCGGATTTAGCCCCGAGTGACTATTTCTTGTTTCCAAACCTGAAGAAACGGCTCAGCGGAAAGAGATTTGACTCCAACAATGAAAGCATCTCACAAACAAATACCTATTTTGATGACCTCGACAAATCTTATTTTTTGGAAGGGATAAAAAAAATCGGAGCAACGTTGGACAAAGTGTAGAGAGCTCAATCAAAGGAGACGACGTTGAAAAATAAAATGATGTTTTTATCCAAAAACCTGTGTTTCATTCAAAAAGTCACTGACTAATTTACCCGCCCTCGTATCCAGCCTTTTGTCTACCAGCAATGTCATGGTTAACCATAACGCAGGGGTAGGGAACCTATGGCTCGGAAGCCAGATGTGGCTCTTTTCATGATTTCACCTGGCTCTCCAGAGCAGCCTGTGCCTCGGTTTCCCAGCATGCAGTGGGGAGGAGTGATGCAAATGCGCCGCGACTGCTGCTTCCACGCCGCCATCGCCGCCTCTTCCTCATCCCCCGCTGCTCTCGGGGCCCTCTTTTTTTCCTTTTTTTACTCCCCCTTCCCTTCTCCTCCTTCCTTTACCCTCCCCTCTCCCCTTCCTTCTTTCCTCCATTCTCCATCCTTCCTTTCTCCCCTTCACCCTTTCCTTCTCCTTCTCTCCTTCCTTTTCCCTCCCTCTCTCCACTTCCTTCTTTCCTCCATTCTCCCTCTTCCTTCCTTTCCTTCCCTTTCGCCCTTTCCTTCTCCTTCCTTTCTTTTCACTTCCCTCTCTCCCTTTCTTTCCTTTCTTCTTTTCCCTTCATTATTTTACTTTTTCCTCCTCCCTTTCCTTTCTTTTCCCCGCCCTTTCCTTTCCTCCCTTCCTATTTCTTTCTTCCTTTTCCACTCCTTGTCTCTCTCCTGCTTTTCTTTTCTTCCTTTTCCATAGTTTGTTCTTCTTTTCCTTCTTCCTCTCCCCTTCCTTCATTTCCTCTGTCTTTCTTTTCCCCTTCCTTCCATCTTCTCTTCCTTCCCAGAGTCCTGAGCGTGCCTTTTGTTTGCTGTGTTTAAAATAGTTCTATAAAATTATTTATTTGAATAAATAATTTTGTTTTGTTTAAATAAATGTTATGTATTATTTTATAGAACGTATAGTGTAATGTAATAATATATGGTATGATGTAGTGTTACATTGCATTATAATTTAAAATAATGGTTTAAAATAATTCTATAGAATTACTAGCTGAACCCGGCACGCGTTGCTGTGCCATGTCTCTCTCTCTGTGTCTCTCTCAGTCTCTCTCTCTCTCTGTATCCCTATCTACCTATCTCTCTCTCTCTATAACTTCCTGTGTTTGTCTGTCTCTCTCTCTATCTATCTATCCCTATCCTTATCTATCACTGTCTCTCTCTGTGTATATTATTCTCCATCACACTCTCTCCATACTCTCTCTCTGTGTGTCTCTCTATGTCCATTGTACTCACTCTGTAGATCCCACCCCAATCTCTCTCTATGTACCACTCACTCTCTCTATTCCCATCTATCACTCCCTCCCTCCCTCTCTCTCACTCCTGCCCTCTCTCTCTCTCTCGCTCCGTCTCTCTCTCTTACGCCCCCCTCTCTCACTCCCTCTCTTTCTCTCTCTCTCTCTCTCTCTCCTCCCGTCTCTCTCTCACTCCCCCCCTCTCTCACTCTCTCACTCTGTCTCTCTCTCTCTCTCTCCTGCCCCCTCTCTCTCTCTCACTCCCCCTCTCCCCCTCTCTCACTCTGTCTCCTCCTTCTCCCCTCACTTCTCTCATCCCTCTTCACTCTCTCACTCCTGCCCCCCCTCTCGTCTCTCTCCCTCACCCTCACTCACTCTCTCATCCTCTCTCTCCCCCCCTCCTCTCTCTCCCTCTCTCCCCGTCTCTCTCTCTCACTCCCCCTCTCTCTCCCTCCCTCCCTCCCTCTCCCGTCTCTCTCTCTCACTCCCCTCTCTCTCACTCCCCCTCTTTCTCTCTCTCTCACTCTCTCACTCCTGCCGTCTCTCTCTCACTCCCCCCTCTCTCACTCTCTCAC
>JARBWK010000017.1:21886970-21922334 GCA_030556195.1 Anolis apletophallus | reverse complement strand
CCCCTTTTTTCTTCCTTTCTTCTCCCTCCTTCCATTCACCCCTTTCCCTTCTCTTTCTCTTTCCCATCACTGTCCTCCCTTCTTTCTCCTTCCTTCCCTTCATAACTTTTCACCTTTCTTTTCCTTCCATCCTTCCTTTTTTGTTCTTCCCTCTCCTCCCTTCTCCATTCCTTTCATTCTTTTTTTCTTTCTTCCTTTCCATCCCTCCCTTCTTTCTTTTTTCCCTCCCTCATTTTCCTGTCTTTTCCCTTCATTCCTTTTTTTCATCCCTTCTTCCATTCTTTCTCTATTCATTTCCCTTCTTTCTCTTTCTTTCTCTCCTTCTCCTCCCCACAAATCTTTCCCTTCCTTCCACGCAACTTTTTCTTTCTTCCTCCTCCCTTCCCTCCCTTCCATTATTTTGCCATTCCCTTTCTTCCCTTGCCTTCCCTTTTTCCTTCCTTTCCACCCCTCATTTTCTCTTCTTTCTTTTCCCTCCCCTGATCTTTTCCCCCCCCTTTCTCTTCCTTTTTTCTTTCTTCTCCCTCTCTCTCCCTCCATTCACTCTTCCTTCTTCTTTCTCTCCTTCCCCTCCTCTTCCTTCTTTCTTCACATACCTTTTCCTTCCATTCTTCTCCCTCTGTTCTTTCTCCATTCCTTTCTTTTCCCTTCCTTTCTTCTCCTCACTCTCTCCCTCCATTCATTCCTTTCTTTCCCTTCTTTTGCTTTCTTTCTCTCCTTCCCCTCCTCTTCCTTCTTTCTTCACATACCTTTCCCTTCCTTTTTCTTTCTTCTCCCTCTCTCTCCCTCCATTCATTCCTTTCTTTCCCTTCTTTTGCTTTCTTTCTCTCCTTCCCCTCCTCTTCCTTCTTTCTTTACATACCTTTCCCTTCCTTTTTCTTTCTTCTCCCTGTTCTTTCTCCATTCCTTTCTTTCCCTTCCTTTTTCTTTTCCTTCTCCCTCACTCTCTCCCTCCCTCCATTCATTCCTTTCTTTCCCTTCTTTTTCTTTTTCTCTCCTTCCCCTCCTTTCTTCCTTCGCTTTCTTCACATACCTTTCCCTTCCTTTTTCTTTCTTCTCCCTGTTCTTTCTCCATTCCTTTCTTTTCCTTCCTTTTTCTTTTCCTTCCCCCTCACTCTCTCCCTCCATTCACTCCTTTCTTTCCCTTCTTTTGCTTTCTTTCTCTCCTTCCCCTCCTTTCTTCCTTCTCTTTCTTCACATACCTTTCCCTTCCTTTTTCTTTCTTCTCCCTGTTCTTTCTCCATTCCTTTCTTTTCCTTCCTTTTTCTTTTCCTTCTCCCTCACTCTCTCCCTCCATTCATTCCTTTCTTTCCCTTCTTTTGCTTTCTTTCTCTCCTTCCCCTCCTTTCTTCCTTCTCTTTCTTCACATACCTTTCCCTTCCTTTTTCTTTCTTCTCCCTGTTCTTTCTCCATTCCTTTCTTTTCCTTCCTTTTTCTTTCTTCTCCCTCACTCTCTCCCTCCATTCATTCCTTTCTTTCCCTTCTTTCTCTCCTTCCCCTCCTCTTCCTTCTTTCTTTCTCCACATACCTTTCCCCCATTGATTAACCCCTTCAAAGGGGTTAAACAATCAATGGCGAATATTATGCCAACTTATTGGGTCGATTTAATGAGGATTTGGGGGGCACCGATTTGGCCAAGAAAAAGTTCTTTTGCACCAGGACAATGCAAGGGTGCACATATTTGCAGTTTCCATGGCAACAATCCATGAATTGGGATACGAATTGCTTCCTCATTCGCCCTAGTCTCCGGTTTAGCCCTGAGTGACTATTTCTTGTTTCCAAACCTGAAGAAACGGCTCAGCAGAAAGAGATTTGACTCCAACAATGAAATCATCTCACAAACAAATACCTATTTTGATGACCTCGACAAATCTTATTTTTTGGAAGGGATAAAAAAATCGGAGAAACGTTGGACAAAGTGTATAGAGCTCAAAGGAGACGGCGTCGAAAAATAAAATGATGTTTTTACCCAAAAACCTGTGTTTCATTCAAAAAGTCACGGACTTATTGACCCGCCCTCGTATCCAGCCTTTTGTCTACCAGCAATGTCATGGTTAACCATAATGCAGGGGTTGGGAACCTATGGCTCGGGAGCCAGATCTGGCTCTTTTCATGATTTCATCTGGCTCTCCAGAGCAGCCTGTGCCTCGGTTTCCCAGCATGCAGTGGGGGGGGGAGGAGTGATGCAAATGCGCCGTGACTGCCGCTTCCATGTCGCCATCGCCGCCTCTTCCTCATCCCCTGCTGCTCTCGGGGCCCTCTTTTTTTCCTTTTTTTCTCCCCCTTCGCCCTTTCCTTCTCCTTCTTCCTTTACCCTCCCTCTCTCCCCTTCCTTCTTTCCTCCATTCTCCATCCTTCCTTTCTCCCCTTCACCTTTCCTTCTCCTTCTCTCCTTCCTTTTCCCTCCCTCTCTCCACTTCCTTCTTTCCTCCATTCTCCCTCTTCCTTCCTTCCTTCCCTTCGCCCTTTCCTTCTCCTTCCTTTCTTTTCACTTCCCTCTCTCCCTTTCTTTCTTTCCTTCTTTTCCCTTCATTATTTTACTTTTTCCTCACTCCCTTTCCTTTCTTTTCCCCGCCCTTTCCTTTCCTCCCTTCCTATTTCTTTCTTCCTTTTCCACTCCTTGTCTCTCTCCTGCTTTTCTTTTCTTCCTTTTCCATAGTTTGTTCTTTTCCTTCTTCCTCTCCCCTTCCTTCATTTCCTGTCTTTCTTTTCCCCTTCCTTCCTTCCTTCCTTCCTTCCGTCTTCTCTTCCTTCCCAGAGTCCTGAGCGTGCCTTTTGTTTGCTGTGTTTAAAATAGTTCTATAAAATTTATTTAAATAAATAATTTTGTTTTGTTTAAATAAATAATGTTATGTATTATTTTATAGAAAGTATAGTGTAATGTAATAATATATGGTATGATGTAGTGTTACACTGCATTATAATTTAAAATAATGGTTTAAA
Organism: Anolis apletophallus; assembly: GCA_030556195.1. Lineage (NCBI taxonomy): Eukaryota > Metazoa > Chordata > Lepidosauria > Squamata > Anolidae > Anolis > Anolis apletophallus. The sequence goes on along the minus strand of JARBWK010000017.1, from coordinate 21,919,391 downwards.
ATAGTTCTATAGAATTATTTATTTGAATAAGTAATTTTATTTTGTTTAAATAAATAATGTTATTTAATATTTTAAAGATAATGTAGTTTAATAATATATAATATGGTATGGTGTTACATTGCATTATAATTTGATATAATATAATGTCAATATATTGTATTGTGTTATAGTATGATAATTGTAATGTAATAACAATAATAATAATAATAGTATGATTACGGTATGGTATGTGGTATATGCATTTGGTATTGCTGGTGTTGTATTGTAACACAGTATAATACAGCCAATGATAATGTGATACAATAATTATATCGTGATATTATAATTTGTATATTTGTATTACATGCAATATTGCTAACAATATTGCGATATGTTGTAATGTTAATTGTTGTTTTTGTTCAGTTTGTTATATGTACACTGTTTTCCTCCGCAATATTGTTATATGTACACTGTAAGCCACTCTGGCAGTATTGTTTGCTGTAAGCCGCTCTGAGTCCCCTTCGGGGTTGAGAAGGGTGGCATAATAAAATAGTAAATAAATAATAAATAAAATAAATAAACATCCTCCATTGAGGTTGCATTTCCCAACATTTGAGATCTGGAATTAGGTCAACGCTGCAACTCCTCGGTGTGACTCTTACACCACGAAGCCTGGCGTGGACTTGAAATCCTGCCAGAAAAATGTGAGATTTTAATAGAAAGCCTTCCTCGACCCACTTCGGTGCAAATAGGTCAGTAAGAATAGATAACATTCACTGCAGGAAGCCATTTTCCATACTCAAAAAGATGAGTACATTTGCTATAATGAACCACAGCCGCAGATTAAAGCCAACATCTCTGATAAGAGATAAAAGATCCGATGAAGTCGCAATCAGTCAATCAATCAAGAACTCAAGAGTCCTCTTTACAGCACTGTTACCAGGCTTGGATCCCAAGATATACGGGGGACGTTCATTAAAGATTTCCCCTGACTCACTTCTATTTATCACAGAACGCTGAAACTGCCCATGTGCGATGATATAAGTCGCCGCGGCACACTTTTTACATGTACAAAATCCTGGGGCACGCCACCAACCAAAATGACACAAAGTGACACTCTAGCACAGTAATACATATAGTTAATATGTTCTTAAATGTATTTATAAATGCATGTTGTTTTGCAGAAAAAGGCATGCTTCCTTATTATTTTGGGGTCATGCATCCATGCAAAGCAGCAGATGTTAGTTTAGAAATGGCCTACGCGTTTCGCCCACGTACAGGAAGGATTCGCTTGGCTGCTGCATTTGTAACTACGTGCATTCATCATAGCGGGGTGATCAGTCAATTGACCTGATCAGTTTAAGTTGACCAGCTTTCAATTCCTCCGTGGTAAAGACATGATCTACAACAGTGTTTCCCAACCTTTTTTGAGCTGCGGCACACTTTTTACATTGACCAAATCCTGGGGCACACCACCAACCAAAATGACACAAAATGACACTCTAACACAGTAATACATATAGTTAATCCGCCGCTTGCCTCCGCCTCGGTGTCGCCCGCCGCCGCTTGCTCCTCCACCACCTCCGCCGCCGCCGCCTACCTCCGCCTCGGTGCCGCCTACCTCCGCCTCGCCGCCGCGCCGCTTACCTCGCCGCTTGCCTCCGCCGCTTGCCTCCTCCTCCACAACGGCCCCATGCCTGCGCCTGGCGCGGCTGCGCCGGGCGCGCTCCAGGCCTTCTGCCCATGTGCGAATGTCTGCACATGGGCAGAAGGTACTGAGCGCATTTTGACGCAGGCGCGCTGACGCAGGCGTGCTGACGCAGGCGCGCCGGGCGCGCTCCAGGCCTTCTGCCCATGCGCGAATGTCTGCGCATGGGCAGAAGGTACCGAGCGCTCCCGGCTGTGGAGGAGGAGGCAAGCGGCGGCGGCGGCAAGCGGCGGCGGGCGGCACCGGAGGCGGAGGGAGGCGGCGGAGGCGGAGGAGGCAAGCGGCGCGGAGGCAAGCGGCGGCAGAGGCAAGCGGCGGGGCAGCACCGGAGGCGGAGGGAGGCGGCGGCGCGGGGAGGAGGCGGAGGAGGAGGCAAGCGGCGGCGGGGGAGGCGGCGGGGGAGGGAGGCGGCAGAGGAGGAGGCGGCGGAGGAGGCGGGACCGAGGAGGAGGCAGGACTGAGTGACGCGGCGGCCGGGGGTACGTCTTATTTTCGGGGTACAGCTTACATTAGCCGACCCCCCTGAAACCCCCGATACGTCTTACAATCGGGGTGTCATACTTTCGGGGAAACACGGTAGAAAGACTTACAAAAAAATTCCAAAAATTTCTAAAATGTAACGTAATTACTAACGGAATTCGTTAGTAGTTCTACAGTAGGCAACGCAGGGAAACAGGACTGACACTGTTTGAAGCACCGGCACATCAAGGGGCAACATTTCCCTTGGTTTCCTTGCAGGGAGATATAATGCATTAATATATTATTATTAATATTATTATTAATATTATTAAAGGACAGGGTTTCTTTGCAGGGAGATATAATGCATTAATATATTATTATTAATATTATAATAAAAGGACAGGGTTTCTTTGCAGGGACATATAATGCATTAATATATTATTAATAATATTATTAAATAAAATAGTTGCCAATGCCCACCTCTGGTGCAGGCCTTGCTAATCTGTAGAGTTCTCCTCACTCCAGCTTTTTCCCATTCAGTTTTACCATAGCAGTCTAGGACCTCCGTTTGAACTCTATGGCTTTTCTTGATTCTGAACTCTTCCTTCTCCTCTCCGTGCTCTTTTCACTCCTGCTGCCCTTCTCTCAGCAGTTCTTATGTCCTTCTACTCTGTCCTTCTATCTAAACCTCCTTCCTGGATGTTTAAATCGCTTTTTTCGTCAGTCCTCCAGCCCCTCTAGGAGTCCTGATCTGGATCTCTCTATCGTTTCCGGCTCCTTTTTCACTTCCTGGAGGAGGCCTTTCACTCTAATTAGGCTCCACTCATGGAAAGGCCCCAATTTGACTGTGAGTTATGTCTGCAAAGCTATTTTGGAGGGGGAAATTTTCCTGTTGGGTGGGCATCCGAAATAGTTACTAATCTAACGAAAATTTGGACCCAGCGGGTGCGGAAAAGAAAGTCCACTTCCGGGATTGGCCCTGCGATGCGTATAAACTTGAAAGTCCCATACATACGAATCCCTTCCGATTTCTTTTCATTTTCATAACTTTTTTCTCATGCCTAATAGTTAATATGTTTTTAAATGCATTTATACACTCAGCGCGAAACCTGGGCCTGTTCCGATGAACTCAACATAGATATCCTGGCAGGAAAGGCAGAAAGACACAAACTTCCCACACAGAACTCCCATAATCAAGGGAAAATGCTATAAGAGTTTGGTGGGCACTGACCTTGGGTTTGGGAGTTGTAGTTCACCTACACCCAGAGAGCACTGTGGACTCAAACAATGTTATGTTATTGTTTGTTTTCTATCCAGAATCACAATGTTGGAAGAAGGCTCACCACTTTCAGGTCCCTCAAACAGGCATGGGAAGACTTGGGCCCTCTGGGTGCGTTGGACTCCAACTCCCACCAAGCCTGAGGCCCTTTCCTGCTTAAGTGGCTGAGGGGGGGGGGGAGGAAAAGGGCCTGAGGCTGCTAGGAATGGTGGGAGTTGGAGTCCAAAACACCTGGAAGGTCCAAGTTTGCCCATGCCAGCTTTCGGCAGAGACCTCTTCCTCCCCCTTCCCCTTCGCGCCCTTTCTTCCCACTCCTGCCGAACACCACTTGGGCACCCTTCTTCCCAGCCTCGCTCTGCTCATGCTGCCGCTTCTGCCACCATTTTGATCCGAAGGGGCAGCGTGAGTGTGTTCAGGAGGGGAGGGAAGAAGACGTGGGGCGGGTCTGCGCAGTAGCGCCCGCACGGGTCACGTTTTCCTCCCTCCCCCTCCCCTTTTGAACACGCTCACGGTGCCCCCTCAGATCGAGGCTGTGAAGAAGGGAGCCCAAGTGGAGAAGAAAAAATATTCGGCAGGAGGGGGAAGAAAGGGTATTGGAGGTTCCAATTTCCCACGGCACACATGATGATCGCTCACAGCACACCGGTTGGGAAACACTGATCTAGGCCAGTGTTTCCCAACCAGGGTGCCGTGGCCCACTAGTGTGCCGTGAGCGATCATCAGGTGTGCCGTGGGAAATGGGAACCTCCAATCCCCTTTCTTCCCCCTCCTGCAGAACACTTTTTCTTCTCCACTCGGGCTCCCTTCTTCACAGCCTCGCTCTGCTCCCTTTGCCTCGCTTTGCTCTGGGGCGAGTCTGAGCAGTAGCGCCCGCACGGATCACATCTTCCTCCCTCCCCCCCTGAACACGCTCACGCTGCCCCCTCAGATCAAAATGGCGGCAGACCCCCCTCAGCCACTTAAGCAGGAAAGGGCCTCAGGCTGTTAGGAATGGTGGGAGTTGGAGTCCAAAGCACCCACAGGGCCCAAGTTTTCCCATGCCTGTTTGAGGGACCTTAAAGTGGTGAGCCTCCTTCCAACATTGTGATTCTGGATAGAAAACAAACAATAACAGGACATTGTTTGAGTCCACAGTGCTCTCTGGGTGTAGGTGAACTACAACTTCCAAACTCAAGGTCAATTCCCAAGCAAACACTTTCAGTACTTTCTGTTGGTAATGAGAGTTCAATATGCTAAGTTTGGTTCAATTCCATTGTTGCAAGAGTTCAGGATGCTCTTTATTGTGTGTTAACTATAAATCACAGAAACTGTAACTCACGCTCAGTTTGCGGTTGTGTTTTTATTGTGTTTTTAGATGTGTTTTAACTGTGTTTTTAACCATTGCTTCGTACTTGACTGTTTATATATGTTGTGAGCCGCCCCGAGCCCTTCGGGAAGGGCGGCCAATCATGTATGAATAAATAAATAAATGAATTAATGTCAATGTCAAGGTCTATTTTCTCCAAACTCCCATCTGGGTTCACATTTGGGCATATTGAGTATTCATGCCAAGCTTGGTCCTGATCCTCATTGTTTTGAGTCCACAGTGCTCTCTGGATAGAGGTGAACGACCACTCCAAAACCCAAGGTCAATGCCCACCAAACTCTTATAGTATTTTCTCTTGGTTATGGGAGTTCTGTGTGGGAAGTTTGTGTCTTTCTGCCTTTCCTGCCAGGATATCTATGTTGTGTTCATCGAAACAGGCCCAGGTTTCACACTGAGTGTATAAATACATTTAAAAACACATTAACTATATGTATGACTGTGTTAGAGTGTCATTTTGTGTCATTTTGGTTGGTGGTGTGCCCCAGGATTTTGTAAATGGAAAAAGTGTGCCGCAGGTCAAAAAAGGTTGGGAAACACTGATCTAGACTATAAGGAGAGCTCAAGCCATGGGCGATAACAATAAAATACATATATACTCGGAGTGTGTTTTGTCATTAAGTCACTCAAAGCAGCAAGTTATACCGACCTGGCATTACAAGCCGCCAACAAAAGACACTGCAAGAAGAAGAAGAAGAAAAAGAAGAATAGGACAGAGGCTAAGTACTTCAATCTGAAGAGATATTATGGACTTGTTCAAGTGCAATCAAGTATGGCATGCTTTGACAACAGAGGCACCAATATTATGTACGAATATGTACGTGGAGTGTTATGGATCAATTTATAAGAAAGGGGATAAGAATAATCCAAATACTTATCGGCCCATGTGCCTATTATCAATCGTAGGAAAAGTCTATGCTCAGTACCTTAATAATCGTCTCCTTGACTGGATTGAGTCAGAAAATATTCCCAATTGTAATGGAAAAGAAATTTCCAAAGAATTTAAAACAAATAATGGATAAAAAGTTAAGGGGAAAAAAATAGATAAAATGGGGGATGTAGCACAGCAGTTCTCGTTTGTGCCTGGAGGGCAGGGGACAGGACCTGGGGTCCCATTAGCATTAGAACCAGCGGTGCTAGAACAGGATTCAGAGGATGAGCTAGATGACTGGGGTGAAGGGCAGCTTTCCCCGCAAGGGCCTCTTTCGCCCACAGAGAGCTTGGCCTGGGAAGAAATGTGTTTTGGTCCTAGGGATGATTCAGATCACCAGGTGCAGTTTGATAGCGATTCGGGGAGTTATGAACACCCGGGAGGGAGATCTTCCCAGGAGCCCCCTGAGGAAGATATGGAAGAAAGCGCATGGGAAATGGCTAGGGAGGAAAGCTCTCAAAGAGATAGCAACACAGCTGCCGAGAGACAAGGTCGAACCTTTGATAGGAGACGGAACATCGAGACTAGTAGGAGGGATTGGTCCCGGGCCCTAGACCGGCCGAGGTCTGTCAGCAGGGATTGGAGACGAAGAAGCCTAGAGCGTCGAGGACCTCGGCCGAAGGATTAAGTATAGGATCCATGGGAACGAATCCTCAGTTCTCCGGCCACGTCTTACCTGAATAGGCGTGAAGCGGAGTGGGACCACAAGCTAAGCCGTGGTCATCAAGCCTTGCCTTGCCTTGCCTTGCCTCCTGATCCGCATTGGTTTGCGGAGCCTTGCCCTGTTTCCTGATCCGCATTGGTTTGCGGAGCCTTGCCCTGTTTCCTGATCCGCGGTTTTGCGGAGCCTTGGTTTGATCCGCATTGGTTTGAGCCTTGCCCTGTTTCCTGATCCGCATTGGCTTGTGGAGCCTTGCCAAGCTTTTTGCCTATTTTGCTACGTTATCTTGGACATTCTTACTTCAAGCCTTTTGGACTATATCATATCATATTGGACTATATTCTTTGGAACTGTTTTTATATTCAATAAAGTAGTTAGCCTTCAGTACGTCTCTGTGTGTGTGATTAAGGGGCCAGTAAGTCCGTGATCGTGACAGGGGATTGGATAAAAGTAGGAACGAAGAAGGAAATGATTATGGAAGAATTTAGAGAAATAAAACTGACATGGTTCCATTGTATACAATTAGAACAATGGTTTAAAAATTGGCTAAAAAACAATAAAAAAGGAAGGAAGGTTAACCAATTTGAACAACTAATACAAAATGGGAGGGATGTAGAAGAGCAGGAAAACTTGAAAGGAATAACTAGCAAAATATATAAGATAATAATTGAAATAAAGGAAGGAAAAACAAAAATTAAACACCCTTAAGGAGGTCTGGGGAGAAGACTTAGGGATAAAAATAAAGGAAACAGAGTGGCAACAATTGTGGAGACAAAGACATCTTAAAAATTTGTCAACAAGGATTAAAGAAAATTATTATAAATTAATATGGAAATGGTACCTTACACCAGTAAGAATGGCAAATATAAATAAAAACTACTCGAAAAACTGTTGGAGAGGATGCCAAGAAACAGGAACATACATACATATGTAGACTGGCAATGTAAATATGTAAGCAAATTTTGGGCAAAAGTATTTGAAGAAATAGAAGATATAATGAATATTAAAATAGAAAGAAGTCCTAGTATAGCTTTATCATCATTATATAATAGTATACAATTGGGGGAAAAGGATAAAGATGCGATAACAAACCTATTAACAATAGCAAGACTGCTTATAGCAAGGAATTGGAAAAAAGAAATAAATATACAAATAGAGGAATGGTACAAGGAAGTGTGGAAACTGGCCATAAATGACAAGTTAACATGTATATTAAAAGTAAAAAGAGGTATATGGAAACAAAGTGATTTTTATGAGGTATGGAGAAAATTTATTGAAAAAGGATTAGAAAAGGGAGAAGGAAGGTTACCTCCACAAGAAATGAAATTTTGGACGAATGATATGTAAAAGCAATGGCTTGGGGAGGGGGGGGGGGGGAGCACAGCGGTGAGGGATACAAAAATGTATAAGGAAAACATAATGGCAGATGCTAAAGATTGAAGTATTGTACCTAGAAATGAATAACATGAATCTGCTGTAAATAGACATTGTATAATATTGTGTTGATAATGATAAAACAATAGAAATATTTTTTAAAAAATTCTTGGGCAGGGGTGGGCAATTTTTTTTCCAAAGGGCCACACGAGAGCCAAAAAATATTATGGAGGGCCGCACCTATTTATTTATTTACTATATATTGCACATCATTAATATTAACATATTAATATACCAAGAAATATTCATATATTATTAGTATTAATATCATAATTATTATATTATAGTATATATATATAGACATTATAATATGGTGAAATGATAATATAACATTATTATATTATTTATTATATTATTATTATAAAATTATTATAAAATAATAATAAAAACCACTAAAATTAAATTAAATTCAAGAAGACAAGGTGCGAAGCAAGATGAAGGCTGACATCCTGAAGAGAGGAAGGATCCCAAGACGGAATGGCCCAATGGACCCAGCCCAGAGGACGGCAGGGCGGACCCAGCTGCCGCCGCAGCAGAGCAAGGCAGCAGTCGATCGGAGGCTGCAGGCCTCCATCCGCTCTGGCCCCCAGCTGATCGCCCTGCCCGGGGAGAAGGGCGTCGGGGAAGGAAGACACGGGAGTATGAGGACGAGGCGGCAGCAAGGAAGGAGGCGGCGGCGGCGTATGAGAGGAGCGGGCGGCGGCGGAGGATGATGTGAGGCGCCTGGGGAGCCTGCGCCGCGCTCTCCAGCTGCCTCCTCCTCGCCTGCGCCCTCAGCACATCTCCACAGCACGGGCGACTACCTGCTCCACGGACCCTTGCCCATCCCATCTAGTTAAGGACTGCGCAGAGGGGCTCTCAATTCCCCTGATGCAGATAATAAATCACTCCCTGGAGCAGGGAATTTTCCCGGATGCCTTGAAAGAAGCCTTGGTCCGCCCACTCTTGAAAAATCCAATCTGGACCCAGCGATGCCAGCGAACTACCGTCCCGTCTCAAACCTCCCATTTCTCAGTAAGCTGATCGAACGCGCGGCAGCAACCCAGCTACAAAACTTCCTTGAGACATCAGAGGGCTTGGACCCCTTTCAATCAGGGTTCCGCCCGGGCACGGGACCGAGACCGTCCCTGGTGGCCATCTCGGACGATATCCGCTGCCAACTAGACAAGGGAGGCTCAGTAGTTCTAGTATTGCTGGACCTTACCGCCGCATTCGACACGGTGGACCATCATCTGCTGATACGACAACTTGCCGCCACATAGGGATACAAGGAACAGCTTTAGCTTGGCTTAGTTCCTTCCTGCGCGGACGTAGTCAGCGAGTTGAATGGCTAGGCCAAACATCTAGGAAATCTTTTCTCGAGTACGGAGTGCCCCAAGGCGCCATATTATCACCAACGTTGTTTAACATCTATGTTCGGCCGTTGGCTGGTATAGCCCGGAGCTTCGGCCTAGGGTGCTACCAATATGCCGATGACACCCAGCTCCTACTGAAACTGGAGCCTGGCGCAACTTCGGTGCCTGAAAACTTCACTCGAGGCCTAGAAGCAGTGACAAAATGGCTCCGTACGAAGACTCTAAACATTCTAGTCCGTGAGCTGCTTTTTGCAGATGCTGCTGCCCTTGTCGCCCATTCAGAAGCAGCCCTGCAGCGCCTCACGTCCTGCTTTGCAGCAGCTGCAGAGCCGTTTGGGCTGGAAATCAGCCTGAAGAAAACGGAAGTCCTCTACCAGCCCACAACACAGGAAGAACACCATCATCCCCATGTCAGCATAGGCACATCTGTGCTTAAGTCCATCCAGCAGTTCATCTCCCTGGGAAGCATCATCTCTTCAGACTCCAAGATTGATAAAGAGATAGATTAGCAAAGGCATAGAGTGCTTTTGGAAGGCTCCACAAAAGAGTCTGGAGCAACAAACACCTGAGGCAAAGCACCAAAATCAGTGTGTACAGAGCTATCATACTGTCTATTCTCCTCTATGGGTCTGAAACATGGGTCACCTATTGCCAACACCTACGACTCCTTGAACGCTTTCATCAGCGCTGTCTTCGCGCAATCCTAAATGTACACTGGACTGACTATGTGACAAATGTTGCTGTCCTTGAGCAAGCAGGGGTCACCAGCGTTGAGGCCATGCTATTGAGAACACAGCTGTGCTGGGCAGGGCACGTCTCTAGGATGGAGGACCACCGCCTCCCAAAGATACTACTCTATGGTGAACTCGCCATGGGTCAGCGCAAGAGAGGCGCCCCCAAAAAGAGATATAAAGACTCCCTGAAACAGCATCTCAGGCTCGGCCGGATTGATCACCAACAATGGTCCACCCTGGCCTCACATCGGGAGGCGTGGAGACGCACTATCCACCATGCTGGGGCCTCTTTCGAGAAGATACGCCGAACGGGTCTTGGAGAGAAACGACAACGCAGAAAGAGCCACAACTTGGAAATGACATCACCCAAGGAGACTTTCTGCTGTGCTTTCTGCAACCGAACTTGCCTATCTCAGATTGGCCTTTTTAGTCATCAACGCGCTTGTAAAAAGCGTGGGATGAGTCCTTCCTAAGAATTTTCGTTCGCGAAGTAATGCCGAGAGATTGTGAGGTAAACCTTCTCAGAGCTGGAGAAAGGAGTAAGTAGGCGGGCAGCAGTCCCAAAGACACCCAGGCAATGCTTAGTGTACACTTGAGTATGTGAGTGTGTCTGTGTGTGTGTACACACCCAGCCTAAATTGGACAAAACGGCACAGGCATCACTGGGAGAAGAGTGGGGAATAGCAAAGAGTCTCTTGCCACAGGTCACATCATAAACATCTTCCACACAGCAAATACAGTCCTCTACCAGCCCGCACCACAGGAAGAACACCACCATCCCCACGTCAGCATAGGATGAAAGGTCTCTTATAAGCAACTTGCTCCACAATCAGACTAGCTGGAATTCATGAAAACAGACACACACACACTTCCAAAAGAACACTGTACTTTGAGCATATTAAGGGAAGATTACTTCACATTTCAATACAGAGAGCTTGAAGCATGGCTTTCAGTTGGAATCACTGAAAACAAAGGGGGGGGGGGTGACCAGATGGCCTAACACCTGAGCAATAGACATCTAAGGAGAAGACCTCGCACCAAAACTCACCTGATTCATTCTGGAACCCCGTTCCGTTCTGAGAAGTCACATGCAACAAAGAAACTCCCGTGATTGCATGAATCCTAAACAAAGGAGGGAAAAAACAAGAAAATGTCATATATGTCTAACTAAGCAATCAAAGTAACCACTACCTACCACTACCTATCTATCTATATCTATATATCTACTAGCTGATCCTGGCACGCGTTGCTGTGCCCTATTTAGGAGATGTGAGTACGTCTGGGTATGTAAGGTTTGGAAATGATGTGGCCATGTGTGTTGTGTGTGTATGTATGTGTGTGCATATATGTGTATGTTTGTGTGTTTGTGTTTTTATATGTGTATATATGTGTAGTTGGTGTTGTGTATGTATTGGTGTATATGTATATATGTCTGTGTTTGTGTTTGTGTGTTTTTATGTGTGTGTGTTTGTTTTTATATGTGTTTGTGTTTTTGTGTATGTGTGTATATATGTGTATGTTTTTATTTGTGTTTTTCTGTAGATATTTAAGTATGTGTGTATTTGTATATATGTGTGTGTGTATATGTGTATGTGTGTATATATGTTTGTGTATGTATGTGTATATGTTGATGTGTATGTAGTATGTGTGTATGTTGGTGTTGTTTTGTTTGGTGGTGTTATGGTTTTTGTTTTGTTTATGGTTGTTTTTTAGCATGTGTTTTGTAATGTTGTCTGTGTCTTCCATGTCCTTCTTTTGTGTGTTATTTTTCCTGCTGTCTGTCTTTGTGGGTGTGTGCCTGTTGGGAGGGTGTCGTTTGTAAGATGCTGTTGTAGGAGGAGGGTCTGGCGATTGGACTAAACTTCCCAGAAGGCTTTGCGCCGGCCTTTGGGAAGGGGCGTGGCTATGGGGCTACACTTCCCTGATGGCCCCGGGTCTCCTGTGTTCTCTGTGAGCGGCGCAGAGCCTTCTGGGACGTGTAGTCCCATGGCCAGGCCCACTTGCTGCACCGACTGGCAGGCGTTGCTGCACCCGGATATTGCGGGCAATGGCCTTGGCTCCTTCTCCGCCACGTCCTCGGCCTGCCTCGGCGGCTCCCCTCCGTTACCGGAGCCGGCTGGGCCCCGTGCCTCCTTGGCCTCCTCCGTTGTGTCTTCGGGAGTGGGCCGCGTCCCGGGTTTTTGAGGGGCTTTGTTGTCGTTGTGGATCGGGTTTCGGGAGCGGCTGGGAGGCGGTTAGGGTTCGGGAGTGTGGTAAGGTGTTTTTCCGCGGATGCGGGGTGGGAGGGAGAGTTAGAGGAGGAGGTGGGGCGTGGTTTTCTTGTTGCTGGCGCGGTTGTGACGTTTAGCGCATGCGTGGTAATGTAGTTTTTCGGGGGTGTTTTTGGGGGTGTTGTGTTGTGTTTTGGGGTGTTTTTGTGGGTCGGCTATGGACTTTGTGGTATGGATTAGTGTCCTGTGGAGTTTCGTGTGTCTGGGACATGTAGTGTTTGCGTCCATTTGCCTCGTTGCACGACCACTCTCTTTTTATAGATATAGATCTATATCTTATCTATATATCTCTATCTCTATCTCTATATATAATAAAGCGGAATGTTTGTATGTTTGTTTGTAACAACAAACAACAAAACTTTATTACGGTCACTGACCAGCACAAAGCGGGCACAAGTGCCCTAAGAAGAGAAGGACAACTCCCCAGTAAACAGTTATTTAAAATTAGATGTATGTATGTATATATGTGGCAGCATTCTGATTGGCTGCCACTTTCACAGGCCACGGTGACCAGCGCGGGTGATGGACCTGCACCAAACTTGGGACACGGAACCCCCCTGACTCCCTTTACGTCCTGGTGCAGTTTGAGGGACATGACCCACGGATTATGGGCTTTGTAGTACATTCAAACACTTTGGTTCCCACAGACCACTGCGGACACCTAAAAGGACCAAAACAGACCACACTTGGTACACACATCCCCCATTACCCACTCTACGTCCTGGTGCACTTGGGAGGTGGGGTGACCACGGATGATGGGACTTGCAGTACCTTCACTACTTTCAGGATACCACTGCAACTCCCAATAATGAGGGATCAAGGCCAAACTTGGCAGAGAGAGCTTCCATGACCCACTCTACGTCCTGGTGCAGTTTGGAGGTGGGTTGACCACGGATGATGGGACTTGCAGTACCTTCTGTAATTTCATGATACCACTGCTACTCCCAAAAATTAGGGATCAAGGCCAAACTTGGCAGACAGAGCTTCTATGACCCACTCTACGTCCTGGTACTGTTTGGAGGTGGGTGGGCCACGGATGATGGGACTTGCAGTACCTTCACTAATTTCAGGATACCACTGCTACTCCCAATAATGAGGGATCAAGGCCAAACTTGGCAGACAGAGCTTCTATGACCCACTCTACGTCCTGGTACTGTTTGGAGGTGGGTGGGCCACGGATGATGGGACTTGCAGTACCGTCACTAATTTCAGGATACTACTGCTACTCCCAGTAATAAGGAATCAAGGCCACACTTGGCACACTGAGCCCCCATGACCCACTCCACATTCTGCTGCACTTCTCAAATGACCCGGGCACCGCCGTGTCCCCAAGCTAGTCTATAATAAAAGAAAATGTTTGTATGTATGTATGTTTGCGGAGGTGCAGAGGGCGGATATGTGGCAGGGTTCTGATTGGCTCCCACTTTTACAGGCCACAGTGACCAGCACGGGTGATGGACCTGGACCAAACTTGGTACACATAACCCCCCTGACCCCCTTTACGTCCTGGTGCGGTTAGGGGGAGATGGACCACGGATTATGGCTTTTTCCCCCGAGACCCCTGCGACTCTCATCCAATGACTGATCAATACCAGACTTGGCACACACTGCCCCCATGACCCACTGTACATCCTGGTACAGTTTAGAGGAGGATGGACCACGGATGATGGGACTTGAAGTACTTTCACTCACTTCCCGAGATCACTGTAACCCTCATCCAATGATCAAGACCACACTTGGCACACAGATGTCCCCATGACCCACTCTACATCCTGCTGCAGTTCTAAGGGGGTTGGACCATGGATGATGGGACTTGCAGTACCTTCACTCACTTACTGAAGCCACTCATCCAATGATCGATCACGACCACACTTGGCACACAGAGTCCCCATGACCCACTCTACATCCTGCTGCAGTTGTAAGGGGGATGGACCATGGATGATGGGACTTGTAGTACCGTCACTCCCTGAAAACAATGTGACCCTCATCCAATCACCAATACAGACCAAACTTGGCACACAGAACCCCCATGACCCACTCTACATCCTGCTGCAGTTTGCAGGACGGTGGACCACAGATGATGGGACTTTCAGTACCTGACAGTATCTTTTAAATGATGCCTTCTTATGCTTATGAATACTTATAACCCCCCAAACTCCTGAGGCAGTTAGAAATGGTGGAAGTTGAAGTCCAAAACACCTTGCGGCCCCCAATGACAGATCAAGATGGAACTTGGGACACAGACCCCTCAAGACCCACTCTACATCCTGCTCCTTAGAGCAGTGTGGTCTACACCAATGACAGATCAGGACCAACCTTAGCACACGGAGGCCCAACGGCCCACTTTACAACCTGGTGCAGTTTAGGGCAGGATGGGACACGAATGATGGGATTTGCAGTACCTTCACCCAATTTACTTCCCACAGAACACTGCAGCCCCTACAAATCACAGACCAGGCCCAAACTTGGCACACAGAGTACTCATGACCCACTCTAGATCCTGATGCAGTTCTAAGGGGGATGTTCCATGGATGATGGGATTTGCAGTACCTTCACTCACTTACTGAAACCGCTGCTACCCTCATCCAATGACAGATAAACACTAAACTTCGCACACAGTGCCCCATGACCCACTCTCCATCCTACTGCAGTTTAGAGGAGGGCAGACCATGGATGATGGGACTTCAAGTACCTCTACTCGTTCCCAAAGACCACTGAGGCCCCCAACAAAGACTGATAAAGACCATACTTGGCACACACAGCCCCCGTGACCCACTCTGCATTCTACTGCAGTTTGGAGGAGGGTGGATCATGGATGATGGGGCTTGAAGTAACAAAGACCAACTTTAGCACACAATGCCATTCTCAAATAACCCGAAGACCAAACTTGGCACACAGAGCCCCCATGACCCACTCTACATCCTGGTGCAGTTTGAGGATGGGCCACGGATGATGGGACTTGAAGTACCTCCACTCACTTCACGAGACCACTGCCAACCTCATCCAATGACTGCTCAAGACCAAACTTGGCACACGGAGACCCCATGACCCACTCTACATCCTGGTGCAGTTTGGAGAAGGATGGACCATGGACGATGGGACTCGCAGTACCCTCAGTAACTTCCAGAGACCACTGCAAGCCACACAAACAACTGATAAAGACCAACCTTGCCACACAATAATGCCTTTCTCAATTATTTGAGAGGTAAGAGAGAAAAGGAAGAAATAGAAAGAAGGGAAGGAAGCAAGGAAGGTAAGAAAAAAGGAAGGAAGGAAGGTGTGTAAGGGAAAACAAGGTAAGAAAGCAAGAAAAGAGAGAGGCAGAATGTGTATGAGGAAAAAGAAAAAGGAAGGAAGCAAGGAGGGAAGAGAGAAAAAGAATGGAAGAAAGAGGAAGGAAGGAAGGAAGGAAGGAAGGAAGGAAGGAAGGAAGGAAGGAAGGAAGGATAAGGGAAAGCAAAGTAAGAAGGAAAGAAAATGAAGGTAGAAGGTGTATGTGGGAAAGGGGGAGCTAAGAATAATGAAAGGAAGCGAAAGAAAGAAGGGAAGGAGAAAAAGAAATTAAGAAATCAAAGAGAAAGAAAAAGGCCAGAAAGAGAGGGAAGAGAGAAAAAGAGGGAAGAGGAAGAAAGGGAAGGAAGCAAGAAAGGTAAGAAAGGAAGGAAGGTGTGTAAGGGAAAGCAAGGTAAGAAGGAACGAAAAGAGAGTGGCAGAAGGCGTATGAGGGAAAGGAAAGAAGGGAAGGAGGGAAGTAAGAGGAAAAATAAGGGAAGATAAGGAAGAGGAAGGAAGAAAGGAAAATGAATAGGCAGAAGATGTAAGAAAGAAAAAGAAAGGAGGGTAGGAAGGAAGAATAAAGGAAGGAAGGAAAGAAAAAGTCAGGAAAGAAGGAAGGAAAAGAGCTAAGAGAGAAAAGGGGGAAGAGGAAGAAAGAGAAAGAAGGGATGAATGGATGGAAAGTAAGAAATGAAGAAGAAAGGAAAATGAAAAGAGATAGGCAGAAGATTAAGAAAGAAAAAGGAAGAGAAGAATAAATGAAGGAAGGAAGGAAAGAGAGAGACAGGAAAGAAGGAAAGAAAGAAAAAGTCAGGAAAGAAGGAAGGAAAAGAGCTAAGAGAGAAAAGGGGGAAGAGGAAGAAAGAGAAAGAAGGGATGAATGGACGGAAAGTAAGAAAAGAAGAAGAAAGGAAAATGAAAAGAGATAGGCAGAAGATTAAGAAAGAAAAAGGAAGGAAGAGAAGAATGAAGGAAGGAAGGAAGGAAAGAGAGAGACAGGAAAGAAGGAAGGAAAGAAAAAGTCAGGAAAGAAGGAAGGAAGAGAGCTAAGAGAGAAAAGGGGGGAAGAGGAAGAAAGAGAAAGAAGGGATTAATGGACGGAAAGTAAGAAAAGAAGAAGAAAGGAAAATGAAAAGAGATAGGCAGAAGATTAAGAAAGAAAAAGGAAGGAGAAGAATAAATGAAGGAAGGAAGGAAAGAGAGAGACAGGAAAGAAGGAAAGAAAGAAAAAGTCAGGAAAGAAGGAAGGAAGAGAGCTAAGAGAGAAAGGGGGGAAGAGGAAGAAAGAGAACGAAGGGATGAAATGGACGGAAAGTAAGAAAAGAAGAAGAAAGGAAAATGAAAAGAGATAGGCAGAAGATTAAGAAAGAAAAAGGAAGAAAGGGAAGAATAAATGAAGGAAGGAAGGAAAGAGACAGGAAAGGAGGAAGGAAAGAAAAAGTCAGGAAAGAAGGAAGAGAGAAAAGGGGGAAAAGGAAGAAAGAGAAAGAAGGGATGGATGGAAGGAAGGTAAAAAAGAAGAAAGGAAGGAAGGAGTGTAAGAAAAAGCAAGGTAAGTAGGAAAGAAAAGAGGAAAACAGAGAGGCAGAAGGTGTACGAGGGAAAGGAAAAGGGAAGGAAACTAGGAGGGAAGTAAGAGAGGAAAAGAAGAGAAGGAAAGAAGGAAGGAAGGAAGGCAAGAAGAAGGGAGGGTATTGTGTCACAAAATATATATGGCACAAAATAACTGGGACCCAAAAAAAAGCTTTTAAAAGCCATAGTTTAACTTGGCACCAAAAGTATTTACATATTGATAACCCCCCCCCCCCCCCATATAAGCAAGGATACCAGGTTGGGCCACAAATATCAATTTCACTGTAAAATAATAACTGGAAACAATAATAATAGTCATTTTTGAGACGTTAGAGCCCTTTAAAACCAGTTGCCAGAGTTATAAGACAACTTAAAATCCTGTTGGTGCCGCCTGCAGTGCCGCTTCCACGGTTGGCCACGGCAGACATCAATCCCTTTGTATATACGGAGAGATTTGCCTTCAATTATTTACTAGTTTAACAAAGCGTTTGGAGTTTGATTTCCTCCAAGTTCGCTCTGTGAACTTCACTTCAGTGAATTATTATCTGGGAACACATTCACATTCAGAAACCTCCAGGCTTTTGTCACGGTAGTCCACGCTCTGGTTACATCCCATATAGACTACTGCAACGCACTCTACGTGGGACTGCCTTTGAAGACTGTTCGGAAGCTTCAACTGGTCCAACGGACAGCAGCCAGGTTGATAACAGGAGCGGCACTCAGGGAGCGCACAACACCTCTGTTGCGCCAGCTCCACTGGCTACCAGTTTGCTACCGGGCACAATTCAAAGTGCTGGCTTTAGCCTTTAAAGCCCTTAACGGGTTCTGGTCCAACTTACATGTCCGAACGCATCTCTTCCTATGAACCTTCAAGATGCTTAAGATCATCCGGAGAGGCCCTGCTCTCGATTGGTGGGGATGAGAGACAGGGCCTTTTCAGTGGTGGCTCCTCGGCTTTGGAACGCCCTTCCAAATGACATCAGATTAGCCCCCTCCCTCCTGACATTTCGCAGGAAGGTCAAGACCTGGCTATTTGACCGAGCATTCGCAGATGTAGTATGAGTAACAAATAGAGACTAGAAGCAAAGTAAATAAATAAATCTTCTATATATATAAAAATCGAGTGGTCGTGGGTTGTCCATTATGCACGGCCAAACTATACGCCCCAGAAGCACAAATCCCACGACACACATTCCCCAGACCACGAGGTACATACATAGCACAAAAATCCCACCTCCCTACCTTGCAACCCCCAAAAACGACCCCCAAAACCGCCCATTGCATCCCATTCTGCACTGGCCGCGAGCGCAGGTGACAGGGGAGGGCAATCGTGCAGGCGCACTCAGACCCCACCAACCCATCCCGCCGCGCTCTCCCTCACTCACAGGGACCTCGCAGCCCACCTCCCTACCTTTTAACCCCCAACGGCCACCAAAACCCTCACGGAGCCGGGTCAGGCGGCCGCCGCCATTCCCCGCCTCTCCACTGCCTTCTCGCCTCCTCCGTCGCCTTCCAGTGGTTTACGGACCCGCGCCCTCCTCCGCCCGGGTGCCCGGCCGGTGTTGCCCTCCTCCTCTGCCTCTGCCTCCTCACCCGTCTCCCTGCCGTTCCCGGCCCGCTCGGCGCCACCGGGACCACCTGGGAAGCGAGCGAGGAGGCCGCGGAACAGCCACCCACAACACCGCCCACACCGCCCACACCACCCGGGTCCAGCCGCGCCCCCGGTCCCCAGCCCTCGAGGAGGCAGGAACGGGCGCAGGAGGCAGGAACGGCGCCACCCGCACGTCCTCCGTCCCGGAGCAACTCTGGGGCGCCGAACCACACTTCCCAGAAACCTCCGCGGCCGGAAATAGCCCTGCGGGGCCTTCTGGGAAGTGTACTCCCATGGAGCACTTCTCCCCAGGAGAGGCGGAACTTTGCAAGAGAGAGAAAGGGTGAGTGATAGAGAGAGAGTGAGAAAGAGAGGGGGGAGTGAGAGAGTGAGAGAGAGGGAGAGTGAGAGAGAGAAAGAGGGGGAGAGAGAGAGAGAGGGGGGGGGAGAGAGAGAAAGAGGGGGGAGTGAGAGAGAGGGGGAGAGACTGAGAGAGAGTGGAGAGAGAGAGAGAGAGGAGAGAGAGAGGGGGAGTGAGAGAGAGAGGGAGAGTGAGAGAGAGAAAGAGGGGGAGTGAGAGAGAGGGAGAGAGAGAAAGAGGGGGAGAGAGAGAGAGGGAGGGAGAGAGAGAGGGGGGAGGGAGAGAGAGGGGGAGAGAGAGAGAAAGAGGGAGAGGAGAGACTGAGAGAGAGTGAGAGAGAGGGGGAGTGAGAGAGAGGGGGAGGAGGAGAGAGAGAGACGGGGGAGAGAGGGGGCAGGAGTGAGAGACTGAGAGGGGGAGTGAGAGAGAGACGGGGGAGAGAGGGGGCAGGAGTGAGAGAGTGAGAGAGGGGGAGTGAGAGAGAGAGACGGGGGGAGAGAGAGGGGGGCAGGAGTGATAGAGAGAGAGTGAGAGAGAGTAAGAGGGGGAGGGAGAGAGAGAGAGGGGAGAGAGAGAGGGGGCAGGAGAGTGTGAGAGAGAGTGAGAGAGGGGGAGAGGAGAGAGAGGGGGGGAGAGGGGGGCAGGAGTGAGAGAGTGAGAGGGGGGGAGTGAGAGAGAGACGGGGAGGGGGCAGGAGAGAGAGAGAGAGGGGGAGAGAGGGGGCAGGAGAGAGAGTGAAGAGGGGGGAGAGAGAGAGAGAGGGGGAGAGAGGGGGCAGGAGAGAGAGAGACGGAGAGAGAGGGGGCAGGAGGAGAGAGAGAGAGGGGGAGGAGAGAGAGAATGGGGAGAGGGGGGGGAGGAATAGAGAGAGAGGGAGTGGTACAGAGACGGGGCAGGAGTACAGAGACAGAGAGGGGAGACAGAGAGAGAGTGAGAGAGAGAGATAGAGAGGAGTGAGAGAGAGGGGGAGTAAGAGAAGAGACGGAGAGAGAGGGCAGGAGTGAGAGAGAGAGGGAGGAGGGAAATGATAGATAGAATAGAGAGAGAAACACAGAGTGAGTACACAGACATAGAGAGACACACAGAGAGCGAGTGAGGAGAGAGAGGGATGGAGAATAATATACACAGAGAGACAGTGATAGATAAGATAGGGATAGATAGATAGAGAGACAGAGAGAGAGAGGAGAGAGAGACAGAGAGAGACAGAGAGACAGAGAGAGAGAGACATGGCACAGCAACGCGTGCCGGGTTCAGCTAGTAATAAATAAATATTCTCAAAGAATAACAGTGGCTGCCTTCCACACATTACACCAGGTATGGGCAAAGCCAGGCCCAGGGGCCGGATGTGGCTCCTTGGGCTCTTTTCTCAGGCCCTCCCCTCTCTCACCATCCTATCTTGCCTTCCCTCTATCCTTCCTCCTTCCCTCCCTCCATTCCTTCCCTCTTTCTCTCACCCTCCTTTCTTCCCTTCCACCCTTTCGTCCTTCCTTCCTCCCTTTCTTTTTTCCTTCTCTCCTTCCTTTCCTTCCACCCTCCGCCCCCACCCGGCTGGGATCGACCTCCTTCGGTCCCGGGATCGACTGGTCGATCGCGATCGACGTCCTGGGCAGCCCTGGCATAGAACATGCACACACCTTCCAACAAACTGCTACATCTCTCCCAATTTAGGGGTATCCAAAAACACATAGAAAGTATGTAGTTTGTCACGGAGGGAGTATCTGCATAAAGGACTCTGATTTGCCAGCACCCAAGATTCCAAGCCTCTTCACACAAACAACATGATTGGTTGCCACTGAGGGAGAATTTGCAAAACCGGATCAGATTGGCCATCTACATTCCAACATTCTAAGGTGATGCAGAGGGAAAAGGAAAGGCCTTAGGCAGTCAGTCACAGCGGCCCACAGCAATGATGGATCAGGACCAAACTTGGCACCCAGAGGCCCACTCGCCCACTTCACAATCCGGCGTGGTTTAGGGCAGGATGGGCCATGAATGATGGGATTTGCAGTACCTTCACCTGATTTAACTTCCCAAACAACACTGTAGCCCCTATAACTCACAGACCAGGCCCAAAATTGACAGAAAGGCTTCCTCAACTTGATTTTCCTGACTAGGCCTCAGCTCACGGGATATTGTTAGGCTTCTTCAGCTTGATTTTCCTGACTAGGCCCCCAACAATGACAGAACAAACTTGGCACACAGACACACACACACCCCGCCCCTCAATGTGCACCCTACATCCTGGTGCAGTTTGAGGGAGGATGGACCATGGATGATGGGACTTGCAGTACTTCAATTCACTTCCTTAGAGCACTGTGGCCCACACCAATGACGAATCAGGACCAAACGTGGCACACAGAGGCCCAGCGGCCCACTTCACAACCTGGTGCAGTTTAGGGAACGACGGGCCACGAATGATGGGATTTGCAGTACCTTCACCTGATTCACTTCCCTAACAATGACCCACTCTCAATCCTACTGCAGTTTAGAGGAGAGTGGACCATGGATGATGGGGCTTAAAGTACCTCTACTCATTCCCCATGACCGCAGCAGCCCCAACAAAGACCCATAAAGACCATACTTAGTACCACTGCAAGCCATATAAACAACTGCTAAAGACCAACCTTGGCACAAAATGCCTTTCTCAAATAACCGGGGCACCGCCGGGTCCCCAAGCTAGTAAATATATACATACAAACATTGCACTCACACACATATATAAACATTGCACTCACACACAAAAGCCTTACACGCCTCAAATCCCCTCAGGAAAGGGAAGGGAGGCCTCACACAACACACCAGGAGGCCCTGAAGGAATACCTAGGCCCCAAGTAGGCCTCACATCCCCTCAGGAAAGGGAAGGGAGGCCCTGAAGGAATACCTAGGCCCCAAGTAGGCCCTCAAATTCCCAGGAAAGGAAGGGAGGCCCTGAAGGAATACCTAGGCCCCAAGCAGGCCTCAAATTCCCCCAGGAAAGGGAAGGGAGGCCCTGAAGGAATACCTAGGCCCCAAGTAGGCCTCAAATTCCCCCAGGAAAGGGAAGGGAGGCCCTGAAGGAATACCTAGGCCCCAAGTAGGCCTCAAATCCCCTCAGGAAAGGGAAGGGAGGCCCTGAAGGAATACCTAGGCCCTAAGCAGGCTTCAAATCCCCTCAGGAAAGGGAAGGGAGGCCCTGAAGGAATACCTAGGCCCCAAGGAGGCCAAAGGCCTCACCCCTCAGGAAAGGAAGCCTCACTTCCCACAGGGAGGCCCTGAAGGAATACCTAGGCCCCAAACAGGCCTCGGCCTGAAGTAGGCCTCACATCCCCTCAGGAAAACCTCACACAACACACCAGGGGGCTCTGAAGGAATACCTAGGCCCTAAAGTAGGCCTCACATCCCCTCAGGAAAGGGAAGGGAGGCCTAACGCAACACACCAGGAGGCCCTGAAGGAATACCTAGGCCCCAAGTAAGCCTCAGTCTAAAGTAGGCCTCACATCCCCTCAGGAAAGGGAAGGGGGGCCTCACACAACACACCAGGGGGCCCTGAAGGAATACCTAGGCCCCAAGTAGGCCTCGGGCTAAAGTAGGCCTTACTTCCCCTCAGGAAAGGGAAGAGGCCCTGAAGGAATACCTAGGCCCCAAACAGGCCTCAGCCTAAAGTAGGCCTCACATCCCCTCAGGAAAGCCTCACACAACACACCAGGGGGCCCCGAAGGAATACCTAGGCCCCAAACAGGCCTCAGCCTAAAGTAGGCCTCACTTCCCCTCAGGAAAGGGAAGGGGGCCTCAACAACACACCAGGGGGCCCTGAAGGAATACCTAGGCCCCAAACAGGCCTCTCAGCCTAAAGTAGGCCTTACTTCCCCTCAGGAAAGGGAAAGGAGGCCTCACACAACACACCAGGAGGCCCTGAAGGAATACCTAGGCCCCAAGTAAGCCTCAGTCTAAAGTAGGCCTCACATCCCCTCAGGAAAGGGAAGGGGGGCCTCACACAACACACCAGGGGGCCCTGAAGGAATACCTAGGCCCCAAGTAGGCCTCGGGCTAAAGTAGGCCTCACTTCCCCCCAGGAAAGCCTCACACAGCACACCAGGAGGCCCTGAAGCAATACCTAGGCCCCAAACAGGCCTCAGCCTAAAGTAGGCCTCACTTCTCCCCAGGAAAGCCTCACACAGCACACCAGGGGGCCCCGAAGGAATACCTAGGCCCCAAACAGGCCTCAGCCTAAAGTAGGCCTCACTTCCCCTCAGGAAAGGGAAGGGGGGCCTCACACAACACACCAGGGGGCCCCGAAGGAATACCTAGGCCCCAAACAGGCCTCAGCCTAAAGTAGGCCTCACTTCCCCTCAGGAAAGGGAAGGGAGGCCTCACACAACACACCAGGGGGCCCCGAAGGAATACCTAGGCCCCAAACAGGCCTCAGCCTAAAGTAGGCCTCACTTCTCCCCAGGAAAGCCTCACACAGCACACCAGGGGGCCCCGAAGGAATACCTAGGCCCCAAACAGGCCTCGACCTAAAGTAGGCCTCACTTCTCCCCAGGAAAGCCTCACACAGCACACCAGGGGGCCCCGAAGGAATACCTAGGCCACTAGCAGGCTTCAAATCCCCTCAGGAAAGGGAAAGGAGGCCTAACGCAACACAACAGGAGGCCCTGAAGGAATAGCTAGGCCCCAAAAGCCTCAAAGTAGGCCTCACTTCCCCCAGGAAAGGGAAGCCTCACACAGCACACCAGGTGGCCCCGAAGGAATACCTAGGCCCCAAACAGGCCTCAGCCTAAAGTAGGCCTCACTTCTCCCCAGGAAAGCCTCACACAGCACACCAGGGGCCCCCGAAGGAATACCTAGGCCCCAAACAGGCCTCAGCCTAAAGTAGGCCTCACTTCTCCCCAGGAAAGCCTCACACAGCACACCAGGGGGCCCCGAAGGAATACCTAGGCCCCAAACAGGCCTCAGCCTAAAGTAGGCCTGACATCCCCTCAGGAAAGGGAAGAGAGGCCTCGGAAAAGGCGGAGGAAGCAGCCCGGGGTGTCGGTTAGGGGAGGGAAGATAGGGAAGCAGCTTCTCTCTCGGCTCCGGCCCTCACCTGCCCTCCGCGGGCCCGCGCCTCCTTCTCCGCCTCGGAGAGCCGGCCAGGCTCACTCCCAAAGGCCGCGCAGGCCACTTCCGGACGCCATTTTGTCTCCGGCCGGAAGTGACGCCACGAAACGGGGCGGGAAGTTCGTAGTGTCGGCGCCTTGGCCAATGGCTGAGCAGAGGGGGCGTGGTTTTGCTCACTGAAGGGGCGTGGAAGGGGGCGCGGCCTGGCTAGCTGGAGGGACGAGGAAAGGGGGCGTGGCGTTGCTCGCTGAAGGAGCACGAAAGGGGCGTGGCCTTGCTTGATGAAAAGGATGGGAAGGGGCGTGGCCTTGCCCGCTGAAGGGACACGAAAGGGGGTGTGGCCTTGCTCGCTGAAAGAGAAGGGGCGTGGCCTTGCTCGCTGAAATGGATGAGAAGGGGGCGTGGCCTTGCTCGCTGTAGGAGCGGGAGAAAGGGGCGTGGCCTTGCTCGCTGAAGGCGGGGGAAGAACGCGTGGCCTCGCTCGCTGAAGGGGCGGGGAAAGGGGCGTGGCCTTGCTCGCTGGAGAAGCAAGTTAAAGGGGTGTGGCCTTGCTCGCTGAAGGGACGGGAAAAAGGGCGTGGCCTCGCTCGCTGAAGGCGGGGAAGAAGGCGTGGCCCCGCTCGTTGAAGGGGCGGGGAAAGGGGGCGTGGCCTCGCTCGCTGAAGGAGAAGGAAAGGGGGCGCGGCGTTGCTCGCTGAAGGGGCGGGAAAGGGGCGTGGCCTTGCTCGCTGAAGGGAAGGGAGAGGGGGCGTGGCCTCGCTCGCTGAAGGGGCGGGGAAAGGGGGCGTGGCCTTGCTCCCTGAATGGCGGGGAAAGAGGGCGTGGCCTTGATCCTCGAAAGGAATAGGAAAGGGGCGTGGCCTTGCTCGCTGAAAGGGTCAGTGAAGGGGGCGTGGCCTGGTTAGCTGAAGGGACGGGGGCGTGGCCTTGCTCGCTAAAAGGGCCAGGAAAGGGGCGTGGCCTCGCTCGCTGAAGGGGCGGGGAAAGAGGGCGTGGCCTTGCTCCCTGAATGGCGGGGAAAGGGAGCGTGGCCTTGATCCCCGAAAGGGATAGGAAAGGGGGCGTGGCCTTGCTCGCTGAAAGGGCCAGCGAAGGGGGCGTGGCCTGGTTAGCTGAAGGGACGGGGAAAGGGGGCGTGGCCTTGCTCGCTAAAAGGGACATGAAAGGGGGCGTGGCCTCGCTCGCTGAAGGGGCGGGGAAAGGGGGCGTGGCCTGGTTTCAAACAGCACTTGGGTTCCAAGAGTGTCCTATTCATACTATCATAATAAAACTATAAAATATTATTAAAAATAATTACAAAATTGCTTCGAAACTGTTTTAAAGCAATATTAAAAATTATAATAAAATTATATTCATCATTTAAAATTATTTTTAAAATGTAAAAAATAATTATATCATTATGAAATATTAATATAATAATAATAATCTATAGTTATTGTTTCAAAGCAATATTAAATATTATAATGAAATTATATTCTAATTAACTTTATTTCTTACTAGCTTGGGGACCCGGCCCTGCCCGGGTTATTTGAGGAAGGCATTGTGTGCCAAGGGTGGTCCTTATGAGATGTTTACGTGGCTTGCAGTGGTCTCAGGAAGTGAGTGAAGGTACTTCAAGTCCCATCATTCATGGTCCATCCTCCTTCAAACGGCACCAGGATGTAGAGTGGGTCATGAGGGCTCTGTCAGGTTTGGTCTTGATCCATTGGATTAGGTTTGCAGCAGTTTTGGGAAGTCAAGCTGTCACCAGGATGCCCTCCTCCAAACTGCACCAGGATGTAAAGTCATGGAGGCTCTGTGTGCCTAGTTTGTTCTTTTTTGGTAATTGGATGAGGGTCGCAGTGGTCTCAGAAAGTGAGTGAAGGTACTTCAAGTCCTATCATCCATGGTCCATCCCACTCAAAACTGCAGCAGGATGTGGAGTAGGTCATGGGTACTCTGTGTGCCAAGTTTGGGCCTGGTCTGTGATTTGTAGGGGCTTCAATGTTCTGTGGGAAATGAATGGGGTGAAGGTACTGCAAATCCCATCATTTGTGGCCCATCCTGCCCTACACTGCACCAGGTTGTAAAGTGGGCCAGTGGGCATCTGTGTGCCAAGTGTGGTCCTGATCCTTCTATGGTGTGGGCCAGAGTGCTCTAAGCAAGTGAGTTAAAGTACTGCAAGTCCCGTCATCCATGGTCCATCCTCCCTCAAACTGCACCAGGATGTAGAGTGGGTCTTGAGGGTTCTGTGTGCCAAGTTTGGTCTTGTTCTCTCATTGTTTGGGGTCGCAAAGGGGTCGCAAAGTGTTTTGGCCTGAAACTCCCACCATGCCTGACTGCCTCAGGCCTGTTCCTTTCCCCCTCTGCCACTTTAAAGCATCAGAATGTTCGTGTTGGCGACTGCCTCGGGCCTTTGCCTTATCCTCCTCTGCCACTTTAGAGGGTCGGAATGTTCGTGTTGGCTGGCCAATAGAGGCGTTATGCAAATACTCCCTCACTGGCACCCAATCAGAAAGCTGGCACATATCCACAAACCCACAAACCCGCAAACCCACAAACAAACATTCTTTTTTAATATATATATACAGATACAGATGAGTCGCCCTCCACCAAAGGTGCTCTGGGCGACTTACACAATTAAAATAAACAGGTTTCATAGTCACAGCTTGTAACTTAACACTCATAGGCTCTTCTGAAGAGCCGCGTCTTGAGTGCCCCTAAAAATGTATGCAGGCCCAGATTACCCATAAGGCCACCCTAGACCATGGCCTAGGGCGGCAGCCATGGGGCGGGGAGGGGCAGCAGGTCCGGACCCCCCCAAAATAGTAAAAAAAATTATTCATGTATATAAGTCAAAACACATATGAACATAGAATACATACAATTATTTATGTAAATAAGTCAAAACAAACACATATGAACGTAGAATGTAAACAATTATTTATGTGAATAAGTCAAAACAAACACATATGAACATAGAATGCATACAATTATTTCTGTAAATAAGTCAAAGCACAAATGAACATAGAATTTATACAATTATTTATGAACATAGAATATATACAATTATGTATGTAAACAACAAACACATAGAAACATAAAATATATACAATGATTTATGTAAATAAGTCAAAACAAACACATATGAACATAGAATATATCCAATTATGTATGTAAATAAGTCAAAACAAACACATATGAATGTAGAATGTATACAATTATTTATGTAAATAAGTCAAAACAAACACATATGAACATAGAATGTATACAATTATGTATGTAAATAAGTCAAAACAAACACATATGAACGTAGAATGTATACAATTATTTATGTAAATAAGTCAAAACAAACACATATGAACATAGAATGTATACAATTATTTATGTAAATAAGTCAAAACAAACACATATGAACGTAGAATGTATACAATTATTTATGTAAATAAGTCAAAACAAGCACATATGAACATAGAATATATCCAATTATGTATGTAAATAAGTCAAAACAAACACATATGAACGTAGAATGTATACAATTATTTATGTAAATAAGTCAAAAAAAACACATATGAACATAGAATATATCCAATTATGTATGTAAATAAGTCAAAACAAGCACATATGAACGTAGAATGTATACAATTATTTATGTAAATAAGTCAAAACAAACACATATGAACATAGAATATATACAATTATTTATGTAAATAAGTCAAAACAAACACATATGAACATAGAATGTATACAATTATTTATGTAAATAAGTCAAAACAAACATATGAACATAGAATACATACAATTATTTATGTAAATAAGTCAAAACAAACACATATGAACATAGAATGTATACAATTATTTATGTAAATAAGTCAAAACAAACACATATGAACGTAGAATGTATACAATTATTTATGTAAATAAGTCAAAACAAACACATATGAACATAGAATGTATACAATTATTTATGTAAATAACCACACACAAAAATATAAAAGCTGTGCCCGCCATGCGTTACTGTGACCACCCTTCCCTCCCTCTTTTTCTCCTTCCTTCCTTCCCTCCCCTTTTCCTTCCTTCCATGTTTTCTCTCCTTCTCTCCTTCCTTCCCTCCCTTTTTCTTGCCTGTGGCGCTTTGTGGAGAAATAGGAAAGAGAGAAAATAGAAAGACCCGGTTTCTGAAATACGTGATGTGACCTTGCTTGTGGGTACGCAATCTTTGTTGTTGTTCCATTGCCTGTGGAGATGGAGAGATAGATAGATCTACGGTTCATTATCTCTATGTCTGCCTGGCCATCTGTTTGGAGGGCTCTGATGGTGCCTCCTTGCATGTGAGAGGCTGCGCCCACATTGGCGGAGAGAGGCTCCAGCTGCGCATGCGCTCTAGAGGAGGAGCCAGGGGGGTTTCCAGGAGGGAGGGGGCGTGGCTTCGTTGCCATGGCGCCGCTAGCAGAGTGAAAGGGCAGTCCGCGTTGCCATGGTTCCCGCGGCCTCTCCTTGGGCCTTGAGTCGCCCGGAAGGAGAAGGGAGGAAATTGATGGAAGAGCGAAGAAAGAAAGAGGAAGGAAAAGGGAAAGGCCAAAAGGGAGGTTCTTCATGTTTCCAGCCGTGCCTTGCCTGAAGCTCCGGTTCTGGTGGAGAAATGAGGTGGCCATTGAGGAGGCGGTGCTTCCTCGACAGCCACCAAAGGCCCGGGGTATGGAAACCTTCCTCTCCTAAGAAGTCAGGCAATATCTTGAGGAACAACGACTAGACAAAATCCCAGCCAGATATAAAGCGATCTTAAACGGCGAGATCACTGAGGAAGAAATAACAAGAGCAATAAGGGGTCTAGATATGAGCAAAGCCCCAGGTCCAGATGGCCTAACTGCTAGATTTTACAAGACTCTTTCAAGTGAGCTTATCACATCCCTAAAGAAAGTCTACAATAGGGCACTAACGAAGGGGGTGACGCCAAACTCCTGGAAAGAGGCCAATATAATTCTAATTCACAAAGACGGCACAGAGGAGACGAATGTGGCGAACTACAGGCCCATCTCACTGCTCAATAATGACTATAAAATTCTGGCTAACATCTTAGCCGAGAGGCTAAAAACTTGGCTTAACATATGGATACATCCGGATCAGAATGGCTTCCTTCCAAACAGGCAAACTAAAGAAAATGTTAGAACGGTCATCGATCTAATCGAATACTACCGATTAAACCCCACAAGAAAGTGGCCTTTCTGGCCTTGGACGCGGAAAAGGCCTTCGACAATCTGAATTGGAGCTTTTTCAAGTTGCTAATGAAAGAGATGGACTTGGGGCAGAATTTTCAAAATGCTATAGGAGCGATCTATAAAGATCAAAATGCAAAGGTATGGATAAATGGCCAACCAACAGGAAAAATCCAGATCCAGAAAGGGACAAGGCAGGGTGTCCCCTCTCCCCTTAATATTCATAATGTCAATCGAAATCTTGCTTAGAAGGCTCAGGACAAATAAACTACTCAAGAGCCCGCGAATAGGAAAATTCTACTACAAGGTCAAAGCCTTTGCAGATGACCTGATCTGCTTTATTGAAGAACCGAATGACAACATTCAGGCCTGGATCTCAGAATTCGATAAATTTGGCAAGCTGGCCGGCTTTAAGATAAACAACAGAAAGACTAAGATGCTAACCAAAAACATGTCCAAAAGCCTCCAAGAAAAACTAGAAGGCCAGTCAGGTTTTCAAATTGTTCAAACAGTCAGATATCTCGGTATTACTTTATCAGCCCAAAACTCGCAGTTACTAAAAAATAACTACGAGGTGCTATGGAAAAAAATACAGAAGGATTTGACAAATTGGAAAAAGGCAAACCTCTCCCTCATGGGCAGACTGGCGGCCATAAAAATGAATGTGCTGCCAAGGATGCTGTATTTGTTTCAAAATGTCCCGGTCATCAGCACCAACAGGACCTTCGACAACTGGAAAAAGGACATCTTGAACTTCATATGGGATGATAAAAAGGCAAGAATTAAGTACACAATCTTGACTGACCGGAAGGAAAGAGGTGGGCTAGGTCTCCCGGACCTAAAGGCATACTATGAGGCCTGCGGGCTGGTCGCCTTGAAAGACTGGGTCGATCTAAAGAATGAAGGCCTACTAGCCCTGGAAGGATTTGGACTGAAAAATGGTTGGCACAGTCAGTTGTGGTACGCAAAGGCCAAGCCAGAGAAAAACTTCAAGGACCACCCAGTGAGAGCGGCATTACTGAAAATATGGGAGAAATACAAAAATTCCTTCTACACCAAAACACCTCTATGGGTTTCACCCATAGAAGCCCACCAAAGGACCATTTTAGGCTGGGACCAATGGCCTACTTATGCAGATCTGACTATAATAAGGGAGGGAAGAGACAATTGAAATCAAGGAACAACTAAATGTCCACTACAAAGACCTTACCTGGCTCCAATACGTACACATTAAACTCTGGTTTAAAAAAGACAGCCAGCTGGGATTTGCAGAAAAGGAGGGGTTCTGGAAGGCCTTTTTGAAGAACAAAAGGAAGCAAATTACAAGAGCATATCAAAAACTGCTAGAATGGGCCACGGAAGCAGAATTGGTTAAGAACTGTATGATTAGATGGGCCCGGAACATTGGCCGCCCAATTTTGCTACATGAATGGGAAAAAATATGGAGAGAAAAACTAAAGTTCATGTACGCAATGGACCTAAAGGAAAATTGGTACAAGATGTTTTTCCGATGGCACATGACCCCGAAAAAGTTAAGTCTAATGTACAAAGGTACACAGAATAAATGCTGGAAATGCGGTTCCCAAATCGGAACGTTTTTCCACATGTGGTGGTCATGCCCGGAGACAACGAAGTACTGGAGAGCCATTCACCACAAGGTCCAGAAGATTCTACGGACGCCCTTCGAAATGAAACCAGAACTCTACCTGTTAGGGCTGTCCTGCGAAGATGTGTTTCCGGATGAGAGCATGGAGAGACTATTTATATACCTAACTACGGCGGTGAGAATGGCCTTCGCTAGACACTGGAAGATGGCAGCGACTCCAAGCGCTGAAGAGTGGGAGAACAAGGTTGGGGACATTAGAGACATGGACAAACTCACCTTCTATCTAGACGAGGCTGATGGCATAAGGCCAAGAAGAACAGCCTGGTCTCTATTCACGGACTACATGGAGGCTCGAGCTGCTCTTCAACCAACAATTAAGACTCAATCAGCCCATGGCAAGAACATTAACTCTAAGTCCAGCTAGAGTAGATGGCCCCGAGAGAAGAACTTCCACTCAACTCTCACAGAGTTCTTAAGAGTAGAATCCAAAAGACAATCGACACCGGAAGCCTTACCCTCCCTTCCCCTTTGCCCTCCTTACACCCCCTCCCAGCATCTACCCCCAAGTTTTGCTCAGACCCTCCCCTGCACCACCCACTCCATTCCGCCCCCCCCCCCCGTGTACCACACCCCCACCTAGCCCCCGCTTCTACCATCACTCTACATACCCCCAGCACCTTCGGTGCCCCCGCTTTAAAACTTTCCTACTGTCCTATACCTTAAATTGTTCCCCCTCTTTTACTGTTATTCGAAAATCTCCAATAAACATCTTTATTAAAAAAAATGCATGAAATGCAAAGAGTGAAAAGAGGAACCTCGAATATAACTGGACATGACTCTCAATATTAGGTACTCGCAAACTTGGGCCTATGGTGGGCATATCAAGTAATAAATGTTGTGTTGTGTTGCATTTTCAAAAAAAAAAAAAAGAAAAGAAACCTTCCTCTCCTCCAATACAATCAGCCCTGCAGACAAGGAAGAACAGGAGAAAAAGGAAGCAAAGTCTGAGAAGGAAGGAAATTGATGGAAGAGCGAAGGAAGAAAGAGGAAGAGTGACAGAGGAGGGGGCCGGCCACTCTGCCTCCTGCCCTCCCAAACATCAAGGACGAAGAGGAGGAGGAGGAGGCTTCCTCCGAGGTAAACAAAACCCAGGAAGATCCAGCCCGGCCAGAGGCTGCAGGATACGCCACCCTGCCCCCCGCCCCCAACACCCTCTGGGAGGAGGCAGGCAAGGACATGTAGGCGCCAGGGCCACGATGGATCTTTGCCGCTGCCAGGAGGCCTAGATAAGTGAACGCTGAGTCGGCGTAGCCATGGTTCCCACGGCCTCCCTTTGGGCCGTGAGTCGCCCGGAAGGAGAAGGAAGGAAATTGATGGAAGAGAGAAGAAAGAAAGAGGAAGGAAAAAGGAAAGGCCAAAAGGGAGGTTGTTCATGTTTCCAGCCGTGCCTGGACTGAAGCTCCGGTTCTGGCGGAGAAACCAGGTGGCCGTTGAGGAGGCGGTGGTTCCTCGACAGCCATCGAAGGCCCGGAGGGTATGGGGACCCTCCTCTCCTCCAATACAATCAG
>JARBWK010000017.1:21824227-21886870 GCA_030556195.1 Anolis apletophallus | reverse complement strand
AGGGGGGGCATGGGCCTATAGGAGAGATGAAGCTGGGGGGGGGTGGGGCGCGGCCTGTAGGAGAGCTGAAGCCGAGGGAGGGGCAGGGCATGGCGCGGCCCATAGGAGAGATGAAGCTGGGGGAGGGGCGGGGCATGCGCGGCCTGCAGGAGAGCTGAAGCTGGGGGAGGGGCGGGCATGGCGCGGCCTGTAGGAGAGCTGGAAGCTGGGGGAGGGGTGGGGCATGGCCCGCCCAGGAGAGATGAAGCTGGGGGAGGGGCAGGGCATGACGCGCCTGTAGGAGAGCTGAAGCTGGGGGGAGGGGCGGGGCATGGCGCGGCCTATAGGAGAGATGAAGCTGGGGAGAGGGGCAGGGCATGACGCGGCCTGTAGGAGAGCTGAAGCTGGGGGGAGGGGCGGGGCATGGCGCGGCCTGTAGGAGAGCTGAAGCTGGGGGGAGGGGTGGGGCATGGCACGGCCTGTAGGAGAGCTGAAGCTGGGGGGGGGGGGGAGGGGCAGGGCATGACGCGGATGTAGGAGAGCTGAAGCTGGGGGGTGGGGCAGGGCATGGCGCGGCCTGTAGGAGAGCTGAAGCTGGGGGGAGTGGTGGGGCATGGCGCGGCCTGTAGGAGAGCTGAAGCTGGGGAGGGGCGGGGCATGGCGCGCCTATAGGAAAGATGAAGCTGGGGAGAGGGCAGGGCATGACGCTGCCCAGGAGAGCTGAAGCTGGGGAGGGGGTGGGCATGGCGCGGCCTGTAGGAGAGCTGAAGCTGGAGGGAGGGGCGGGCATGGCGCGCCTATAGGAGAGATGAAGCTGGGGGAGGGGCAGGGCATGACGCGCCTGTAGGAGAGCTGAAGCTGGGGGAGGGGCGGGCATGGCGCTGCCTGCAGGAGAGCTGAAGCTGGGGAGGGGCAGGGCATGACGCGGCCTGTAGGAGAGCTGAAGCTGGGGGAGGGGCAGGGCATGACGCGGCCTGTAGGAGAGCTGAAGCTGGGGGGAGGGGGCAGGGCATGACGCGGCCTGTAGGAGAGAGCTGAAGCTGGGGGAGGGGCAGGGCATGACGCGGCCAGTAGGAGAGATGAAGCGGGGGGGGGGGGTGGGCATGGGGGCATGGCGCGGCCGGTAGGAGAGCTGAAGCTGGGGGGAGGGGCAGGGCATGCGCGGCCTATAGGAGAGATGAAGCTGGGGGGAGGGGCGGGGCATGGCGCGGCCTCAGGAGAGCTGAAGCTGGGGGAGGGGCGGGGCATGGCGCCTATAGGAGAGATGAAGCTGGTGGGAGGGGGCGGGGCATGGCGCGGCCTGTAGGAGAGCTGAAGCTGGGGGTGGGGCAGAGCATGGCGCGGCTCTGTGTGCCAGGTTTGGTGTTGATCAGTCATTGGATTAGGTTTGCAGCAGTCTTGGAAAGTGAGGGAAGGTACTGCAAGTCCCATCATCCATGGTCCACCCTCCTCCAAACAGCACCAGGATGTAGAGTGGGTCATGAGGGCTCTGTGTGGCAAGTTTGGTCTGTATTGGTAAATGGATGAGGGTTGTATTGTTTGTAGGAAGTGAGGGAAGGTACTTCAAGTCCCATCATCCGTGGTCCTTTTGATACAAAACTGCACCAGGATGTAGAGTGGGTCATGAGGGCTATGTGTGCCAGGTTTGGTGTTGATCAGTCATTGGATTAGGTTTGCAGCAGTCTTGGAAAGTGAGGGAAGGTACTGCAAGTCCCATCATCCATGGTCTGCCCTCCTCCAAACTGCAGCAGGATGTAGAGTGGGTCATGAGGGCCCTGTGTGCCAGGTTTGGTGTTGATCAGTCATTGGATTAGGTTTGCAGCAGTCTTGGAAAGTGAGGGAAGGTACTGCAAGTCCCATCATCCATGGTCCACCCTCCTCCAAACAGCACCAGGATGTAGAGTGGGTCATGAGGGCTCTGTGTGCCAGGTTTGGTGTTGATCAGTCATTGGATTAGGTTTGCAGCAGTCTTGGAAAGTGAGGGAAGGTACTGCAAGTCCCATCATCCATGGTCCACCCTCCTCCAAACAGCACCAGGATGTAGAGTGGGTCATGGGGGCTCTGTGTGCCAAGTTTGGTCTGTATTGGTAAATGGATGAGGGTTGTATTGTTTGTAGGAAGTGAGGGAAGGTACTTCAAGTCCCATCATCCGTGGTCCGTTTGATACAAAACTGCACCAGGATGTAGAGTGGGTAATGAGGGCTCTGTGTGCCAGGTTTGGTATTGATCAGTCATTGGATTAGGTTTGCAGCAGTCTTGGAAAGTGAGGGAAGGTACTGCAAGTCCCATCATCCATGTTCTGCCCCCCTCCAAACTGCAGTAGGATGTAGAGTGGGTCACTGGGGCTCTGTGTGGCAAGTGTGGTTTTCATAGGTGTTTGTTGGGGGCCGCAGTGGTCTGTGGTAGTAGAGGGGTGTGAAACTACTACAAATCCCATCGAACATTGGCAGCCCCCCCCCCCCCCAACCTCACCAGGACGTGAAGGGAGTAATGGGGGTTATGTGTGTCAAGTGTGGTCTCGTTCAGTAATTGCATGTGGGTCGCAGCGGACTTAGGATGTGAGTAGAGGGTCCGCCCTCCTCTGAACTGCACCAGGATGTAGAGTGGATAATGGGGGGTGCCAAGCGTGGTCTGTATTGGTCCTTTTAGGTGACCACAGTCGTCTGTGGGAACCAAAGTGTTGGAATGTACTACAAATGCCATAATCCGTGGTTTATGTCCCCCAAACCGTACCAGGATGTAAAGGAGGCCAGGGGGGTTATGTGTACCAAGTTTGGTGCAGGTCCATCACCCGCGCTGGTCGCTGTGGCCTGTGAAAGTGGCAGCCAATCAAAATGCTGCCACATACATGCCCACACACATACCTACCCACACACATCCAAACAAACGTTCCGCTTTATTATATACTAGCTGAGGACCCGGCGGTGCCCGGGTTATTTGAGGAAGGCATTGTGTGCCACGGTTGGTTCCTATTAGATGTGTATGTGGCTTGCAGTGGTCTCAGGAAGTTAGTGAAGGAACTGCAAGTCCCATTGGCCATGGTCCATCCCCCTCCCAACAGCACCAGGATGTAGAGTGGGTCATGGGGGCTCTTAGTGCCACGTTTGGTGTTGATCATTCATTGAATGAGGGTCGCAGCAGTCTTGGGAAGTGAGTAGAGGTACTTCAAGTCCCATCATCCGTGGTCCGCCCTCCAAACTGCATCAGGACGTCCACTGGGTCATGGGGACTTTTTGTGCCAAGTGTGGTCATGATTATGCACTGGATGAGGGTCACAGCGGGCTTGGGAAGTGAATGGAGGTACTTGAAATCCCATCCTTCATGGTCCATCCTCCTCTAAACTGCAGTAGGATGGAGTGTGGGTCATGGGGGCACTGTGTGCCAAGTTTGGTCTTGTGGTTCAGGGCCGCCTTGGTCTGTGGGGAATGAAGAGTTTGAAAATACTACAAATCTAATAACCTGTGATGGTACTTCAAGTCCCATCATCCATGGTCCTCCCTACTCCAAACTGCAGTAGAATGAATCATGGGTCATAGGGGCTCAGTGTGCTAAGGTTGGTTACTGTTAATTCAGGCCATACACAATTTCCCATTAACTGAGGCCTAGTCAGGGAAATCAAGTTAATGAAGCTGTACTGTAAATTTTGGGCCTGGTTTGTGATTTGTAGGGGCTACAGTGTTTTCTGGGAAGTTAATTGGGTAAAAGTACTGCAAATCCCATCATTCGTGGCCCATCCTGCCTAAACTCTCTTTTGTGGCCTGGCCATACACAATGTCCCATTAACTGAGGCCTAATCAGGAAAATCAAGTTAATGAAGCCTTACTGTAAATTTTGGGCCTGGTTTGTGATTTGTAGAGGCTACAGTGTTTTCTGGGAAGTGAATTGGGATGCAAATCCCATCATTCGTGGCCCATCCTGCCCTAAACTCTCCTTTGGGGCCTGGCCATACACAATGTCCCATTAACTGAGGCCTAGTCACGGAAATCAAGTTAATGAAGCCTTACTGTAAATTTTGGGCCTGGTCTGTGATTTGTAGGGGCTAGCAGTGTTTTCTGGGAAGTGAATTGGGTGAAGGTAGTGCAAATCCCATCATTCGTGGCCCATCCTGCCCTAAACTCTCTTTTGGGGCCTGTCCATACACAATGTCCCATTAACTGAGGCCTAGTCAGGAAAATCAAGTTAATGAAGCCTTACTGTAAATTTTGGGCCTGGTTTGTGATTTGTAGGGGCTACAGTGTTTTCTGGGAAGTTAATTGGGTAAAGGTACTGCAAATCCCATCATTTGTGGCCCATCCTGCCCTAAACTCTTTTTTGGGGCCTGGCCATACACAATGTCCCATTAACTGAGGCCTAGTCAGGAAAATCAAGTTAATGAAGCCTTACTGTAAATTTTGGGCCTGGTTTGTGATTTGTAGGGGCTACATTGTTTTCTGGGAAGTGAATTGGGATGCAAATCCCATCATTCGTGGCCCATCCTGCCCTAAACTCTCTTTTGGGGCCTGGCCATACACAATGTCCCATTAACTGAGGCCTAGTCAGGGAAATCAAGTTAATGAAGCCTTACTGTAAATTTTGGGCCTGGTCTGTGATTTGTAGGGGCTACTAGGCATGAGAAAAAAGTTATGAAAATTAAATGATTCGGAAGGGATTCGTAAGAAATGCTACTTTCGAGTATTTCCGCACCTGGAACGCCAACCAGGAAGTGGACTTTCTTTATAGAACTTCGGGGCCAGGATTTTCTTAAGTGTCGTTATTAGGTCGTAAGGGGGGGCACCCTCCTCCTCTCTCACCACCCTCCCGCCTCCCTTGCCAATAAGTATTATGGCAAGGCAAGCCCTAAACTCGCTCCTTCTTTCGGCTGGAAGCCTGGAAAAAATGTAAACAGAGAGGTTTACTCAGAAGTAAATCTGCAAAGGAAGTAAACAGAGAGGTTTACTCATGAGTAAATCTGCAAAGGAGGGCACTTTGGATGAAGTGCCCTCCTTTGTGGATTTACTTCTGAGTAAACCTCTCTGTTTATATTATTCTGACTCTGGTCCCTCCTCAAGTGGTGCAAACTGCAAACGGCTCTTCTCTCTGAGCCCGGGAGGCAGCCTCTCCCGGGAAAAGCCCGGGCACAGCGTTTGCTGCCTGGGTGCACATACATATTCTTTGGGGGAGGATTTGCTACAGAATCCCGGGCTCATAGAGAAGAGCCCGTTTGCACCGCTTGAGGAGGGACCACAGTCAGAATACTTCGGTTTGAATTTTACCTCTTCTTATACCCATTGTTATTACTGCTGTATTATTGCATGTGCATATATGTAGGTATATGACCAGTTGGATTACTTATAATATTAGGCACTTACTCTATAAGTTAGCATTCATTCTATTATACATTAGGTTGGTTTCTCACAGGATCTAAAGCGTGCCAAGCCTTGATGCGCTTTAGATCCTGGTAGGGGAGGAGGAGTGGACGGGCCCTCCCTGCCCCTTCTGCCTGCCAGGATCTAAAGCCTTGAAGAGGCTTCATGAGGGGCCAACTTCAGCCCTCCAGGTGTTTTGGACTTCAACTCCCACCATTCCTCACAGCCTCAGGCCTCTTCCTTTTCCTCTCAGCCTGGGCAAACTTGGGCCCTCGCTCCCTCAGGATCGGGGTGAGAGAGAGGCAGCGAGGAGCGCGCGGGGCTCCTCCTCCTTTTTTTTTGCTGCTTCCAAGAATAGAATACCCCCTCCCTCCCTCCTTCCTATTTGGAGAGTCCCATCTAGAATTCAGTGTGATTTATCCCAGTTTTGGCCTACAACTCCCAGAAATCCCAGCCAATTTACCAGCTGTTAGGATTTCTGGGAGTTGTGGGCCAAAACCATCTGGAATGCGCATGCGCTGGCATACGAACTACTAACGAATTTCGTTAGTAATTAAGTTACATTTTAGAAATTTTTGGAAATTTTTTTGCAAGTCTTTCTATTACTAATAAAGAAAAATCCCCCCCCCCCCCCAAATTAGATTTTCGATTCCCTATTTTTGGGTTCTAAGCCATGCCTAGGGGCTACAGTGTTTTCTGGGAAGTGAATTGGGTGAAGGTAGTGCAAATCCCATCATTCGTGGGCCATCCTGTCCTAAACTCTCTTTTGGGGCCTGTAATGTTCTGGCCTGCTCTGCGGGTAATTGGTAACTTTAAAGGCCGAATGGCAGGCAGCCGTTTTCTAAAAGCTGAGGGGGTGGAGAAAACAGGAATCCATTTTGTTTTCACAGAGCCAAGTGGGGAGGAAATGTTGATGGTGCATTTTCCCCCCTCAGTGGGAAGAAATCCTGTTGTTTGAATGTAGAGGCCTGGATTCTGGGATGCTGGCTAATCAGTGGCAATCAATGCCCTCTGTCTGGTGCCTTAGAATTTTGGAGTGGCGAGGCTGGCCAATCAAAGGACTTTATGCAAATAGCTGCCACTTAGAATTTTGGAGTGGCGAGGCTGGCCAATCAAAGGACTTTATGCAAATAGCTGGCACTTAGAATTTTGGAGTGCCAAGGCTGGCCAATCAAAGGACTTTATGCAAATAGCTGCCACTTAGAATTTTGGAGTGGCGAGGCTGGCCAATCAAAGGACTTTATGCAAATAGCTGCCACTTAGAATTTTGGAGTGGCGAGGCTGGCCAATCAAAGGACTTTATGCAAATAGCTGCCACTTAGAATTTTGGAGTGGCGAGGCTGGCCAATCAAAGGACTTTATGCAAATAGCTGCCACATATCCGCCCTCCGCACACATACATACATACATATAAACATTCCGCTTTATTAAGGTATACAGAAGATAGAGATAATAAAGATAATAGAGATGAGCCAAGAGCGTGACGCTGCAGCAAAAAAGGCCAATGTGATCCTAGGCTGTATCCATAGGAATAGAGTGCCTGGGGGAGTCTTTGTATTATAGAGTCCATTGGAAAGGATGGAAAAGTCTGTTAATAGACCGAACAAGAGCCAAGAGTGGTTTTGGACAGATGTTATTCTTTTCGGAGATCTCTTTGCGCTCGATCCATATTCCCCGCCTTCGTCAAACTGAACCAAAAGCAACGGAAATAGTAAATTGAAAACCCCGCAGTGCGATCGATGACCGCGCTCGGTTGCGGAGTCATTAATGTTCAAAGCTGTATCGACCAGCAGGAATCTAACCATGATGGGAAATAATAAATAATAAATAATAAATAATAAATAATAAATAATAAATAATAAATAATAAATAATAAATAATAAATAATAAATAATAAATAATAAATAATAAATAATAAATAATAAATAATAAATAATAAATAAAAATGTGTGCTTAATGAAGACTCCCGTTTAATATGAATGCAAGTGCCAGGAGCGTTGCTTCGATGTGGAAACAGATGAAGGAGGAAGCGGAAAAGGAAGGGTTCTGTGGATACACGGCTTATTTCCCCCTCTGAAGAGCAAATTTAAATAATATTAGTAGCTACTTCTTTTCTCCCTTCCTTTCTTTTCCCTTCTTTTCTCCCCTCCTACTTTTCTCCCTTTCCTTTCTCTTAATCCCTCCCTCCCCTCCTTCCCCTCTTCCTTCCTTCCTTCCTTCCTTCCTTCCTTCCTTGCTCTTTCCTTCTTTTTCTCCCCTCCTACCTTTCCTTTCTCTTACTTGCTTCCCTTCCCTCCTTCCTACCTTCCTACCTTCCTACCTTCCTTCCTTCCCCTCTCCATCACCTCACTTTCCCTTCCTTCCTCTATCTTTCTTTTCTTCCCTCCTACCTTTCTCCCCTCCTTTCCCTTCCTTCTTTTCTTTTTCCATCCCCTTCTTTTTCCTTCCTTCCTTCCGTCCTTCCTTCATCTTCCAATCTTTTCTCCCCTCCTACCCTTCCCTTCCTTCTTTTCTCCTCTCCTATCTTTTCCCCTTCCCTTCCATTCTTTCTCCATCCCCTCCTTTTCCCTTCCTTCCTTCCTTCCTTCCTTCCTTCTTTCCTTCCTTCCTTCCTTCCTTCCTCCATTCCTCCTTTCTTTCTCCTCCCCCTTTCCTTTCTCTTTCTCTCATCCTTCCCTCCGTCCCTCCCTCCCCCTCCCTCCGTCCCTCCCTCCATCCCTTTCTTTCTTTCTTTCTTTCTTTCTTTCTTTCTTTCTTTCTTTCTAGAATATAATAATTAACTATATGGTATATAATACGAATAACAATATATAAAAATATAAAATTAAAATTATATGTGTGTGTATATATATATATATACTGTATATATACTCTGTGTGTGTGTGTGTGTGTGTGTGTGTGTGTGTGTGTGTGTATATATATATATATATATATATATATATATAGCCTAGCTTGGGGACCCGGCGGTGCCCGGGTTTTTTAAGAAACGTATTAGTTGGTGTGTAGTTGTTATTTCTGTGACTCACAGTGGTGTCAGGAAGTTATTGAAGGCACTGCAAGTCCCATCATCCATGGTGTAACCTCCTCGAAACAGCATAAGGATGTAGAGTGGGCCATGGGGGCTCTGTCTGCCAAGTTTGGCCTTGATCCATCATTATTGGGAGTTGCAGTGGTATCATGAAATTACTAAAGGTACTGCAAGTCCCATCATCCATGGTGTAACCTCCTCCAAACATCACCAGGATGTAGAGTGGGTCATGGAGGGTCCGTCTGCCAAGTTTGGCCTTGATCCATTATGACTGGGAGTTGCAGTGGTATCATGAAATTACTGAAGGTACTGCAAGTCCCATCATCTGTGGCCCACCCTCCTCCAAACAGCACCAGGATGTAGAGTGGGTCATGGAGGGTCCGTCTGCCAAGTTTGGCCTTGATCCATCATTATTGGGTGTAGGAGTGGTATCATGAAATTACTGAAGGTACTGCAAGTCCCATCATCTGTGGCCCACCCTCCTCCAAACAGCACCAGGATGTAGAGTGGGTCATGGAGGTCCGTCTGCCAAGTTTGGCCTTGATCCATCATTATTGGGTGTAGGAGTGGTATCATGAAATTACTGAAGGTACTGCAAGTCCCATCATCTGTGGCCCACCCTCCTCCAAACAGCACCAGGATGTAGAGTGGGTCATGGAGGGTCCGTCTGCCAAGTTTGGCCTTGATCCATCATTATTGGGTGTAGGAGTGGTATCATGAAATTACTGAAGGTACTGCAAGTCCCATCATCCATGGCCAACCCTCCTCCAAACAGCACCAGGATGTAGAGTGGGCCATGGGGGCTCTGTCTGCCAAGTTTGGCCTTGATCCATCATTATTGGGAGTTGCAGTGGTATCATGAAATTACTGAAGGTACTGCAAGTCCCATCATCTGTGGCCCACCTTCCTCCAAACAGCACTAGGATGTAGAGTGGGCCATGGGGGCTCTGTCTGCCAAGTCTGGCCTTGATCCATTATGACTGGGAGTTGCAGTGGTATCATGAAATTACTGAAGGTACTGCAAGTCCCATCATCTGTGGCCCACCCTCCTCCAAACAGCACCAGGATGTAGAGTGGGTCATGGGGGCTCTGTGTGGGCAGTTGGGTCGGTATTGGTTATTGGATGAGGGTCACAGTGGTCTTAGTAAGTTAGTGAAGGTACAGGAAGTCCCATCATCCATGCCCCCATTCAATCGTCTGATGCTGTTCTTTTTAGGAGGCATGGCTTGTCTTTTGGGTCAGCTTATTCCTGTGTGGAAGGAAGGAATGGCATACAAATGGGTTGAGCAGTAGATGCAAGGTTGTGTTATGTGCGTATTGTGTTGTGTGTAGGTATTACTTTTTTGGTGGGTGTGTGGTGGCATTGTGGATGGTAGTATGTTGGGGAATGCTTGTGTGGGTGGGGTGTTTAGGGTGTTTGTGTGTGTTTGTAGAGTATCAGTGCAGTGTTGTGTTGTGTTTGGAGTATAGGTGGAGTTGTTTTTTATTCGTAGTGGTGGTAGGTGTTGTGTGTGCGGGGTCCCGTAAGGTTGGGGGGATGGGTTGTGATAGGAAGTTGTGTTGTGTTGTGTGGGTAGGAATTGCTGGAGTATTGTGCCTGGGACGTGTGTGTATTTGGAGGTGTGTGTGGTGGTGAGTAGTGAGTGCAGTCCTGGGTTTTGTGTTGGGGAAATTGTCAGGTATTTGTGGGGTGTATTTTGTGTGTGTTGTGGTGACATAGTTGTCTTAGTCTGGCTGTGTGCTGGTTGTGATGTAGAGGGGATGTTGCTTTTGCCAGTGGTGTTTGTTGTGTATTTTGTTTGGGGTGGGTTTTTGTGTTGCAGGATTTTGTGTGTGTGTGTGGGTTTTGCAAGTTTGTGTTATTCTGGGGGTATGTAAGTTGTGCCTGTGTCCCTGGTGCCCTATTAGTTTCCCTCCTAGAGCTTGGTCTTGACAGTTTAGCCCTCAAACACCAACTGACTAAACTCAAATCACTCAGCATTCTAACCTAGCCTTGGCTGGCTTTGCCCACCGTTACTATGGTAACTCAACCTCCCTGCATTTTGTGTGGGTCAATGTTGGCCAATGGGTTTCGCTGGCAGCCGCAGAGGATGCTGGGAAATGTAGTTTTTTTTAATCGTTGTTTTGGGGGCCTTCTAGGTTTGG
Source organism: Anolis apletophallus (assembly GCA_030556195.1). Classification (NCBI taxonomy): domain Eukaryota; kingdom Metazoa; phylum Chordata; class Lepidosauria; order Squamata; family Anolidae; genus Anolis; species Anolis apletophallus. The sequence goes on along the minus strand of JARBWK010000017.1, from coordinate 21,876,373 downwards.
GGGGGGGAGTTTCTTTGCTAAAAACCTTCCTTGCCTGAGGCCTATTTTTGTTGCCAAGTTTGGTGTGTCTGCCTTGGAAGGTCTCTCTGCCTCTGGCAGTCGTTCGATGACGGGTCTTCCTTTATATATATATAGATGGGCCGCAATTGGCCCCCGGGCTGGACTTTGGCCATGCCTGCCCTATGTCTTCAGGGGTTGCCTTTTTGAAGATACACAACAAAGCGAGTTCCGGCTGTAGCACAAATAAGGACGGGAAGTATTATTTGGCTCTTCTGCCTGAACCGGTGGTGTTGCGCTCGTGTCTCCGCAGCCGTCCAGTCCCTGCACACGTTGAACGACCAGATCTCGGACTTCGTGGTGGACAAGGCCAAGGTGCTCAGCGAAGACGAGGGCCACGCTTTCCTCCCCGATGAGAAAGACACCCTCCAGAACTCCATGTCGCTCATGAGAGACCTCTTGACCGATGCCCAGGTAGGACGGGTGGTTCGTTTTGTGAGGGTCAATACCAGGTTAGGAACTTCGGTGTTGGGTTGCAGAGGCACCCAGTCAATGCCATCCAATGCCGAACTGTATGTGTGTTTGTGTGTGTGTATATATATGTGTGTCTCTCTGTGTGGGTATATAAATAATTACTTGGCGGGTAGAGAATTCAAGCAAATCAATCAATCATTTGACAGACATATGGAGAGAGTATAGAATACTATAAGGGTTAAATCAATTTCTTGAAATATGTGTGTGTATGTATATGCATAAACACTAGGCCTGTGCCATCATGGTTCTAAATAGTTCTAAAGCACGTACAAAACTAAAGTTCTGGTGGTGAACACTAGGTGCACCAGCGCCACCTAGTGTTCACCACCAGAACTTTTACACTGTAGAAGCAAAGCACCAGCGCCACCTAGTGTTCACCACCAGAACTTTAACACTGTAGAAGCAAAGCACCAGCGCCACCTAGTGTTCACCACCAGAACTTTAACACTGTAGAAGCAAAGCACCAGCGCCACCTAGTGTTCACCACCAGAACTTTAGCAACACTGTAGAAGCAAAGCACCAGCGCCACCTAGTGTTCACCACCAGAACTTTAGCAACACTATAGAAGCAAAGCACCAGGGCCACCTAGTGTTCACCACCAGAACTTTAACAACACTGTAGAAACAAAGCACTACCGCCACCTAGTGTTCACCACCAGAACTTTAGCAACACTATAGAAGCAAAGCACCAGGGCCACCTAGTGTTCACCACCAGAACTTTAACAACACTGTAGAAACAAAGCACTACCGCCACCTAGTGTTCACCACCAGAACTTTAGCAACACTGTAGAAGCAAAGCACCAGCGCCACCTAGTGTTCACCACCAGAACTTTAGCAACACTGTAGAATCAAAGCACCAGCGCCACCTAGTGTTCACCACCAGAACTTTAGCAACACTGTAGAAGCAAAGCACCAGGGCCACCTAGTGTTCACCACCAGAACTTTAACAACACTGTAGAAACAAAGCACCACCGCCACCTAGTGTTCACCACCAGAACTTTAGCAACACTGTAGAAGCAAAGCACCAGCGCCACCTGGTGTTCACCACCAGAACTTTAACAACACTGTAGAAACAAAGCACCAGCGCCACCTAGTGTTCACCACCAGAACTTTAGCAACACTGTAGAAGCAAAGCACCAGCGCCACCTGGTGTTCACCACCAGAACTTTAACAACACTGTAGAAACAAAGCACCACCGCCACCTAGTGTTCACCACCAGAACTTTATGAACACTGTAGAAGCAAAGCAGCACCAGCGCCACCTGGTGTTCACCACCAGAACTTTAGCAACACTGTAGAAGCAAAGCACCAGCGCCACCTGGTGTTCACCACCAGAACTTTAACAACACTGTAGAAACAAAGCACCACCGCCACCTAGTGTTCACCACCAGAACTTTAGCAACACTGTAGAAGCAAAGCACCAGCGCCACCTGGTGTTCACCACCAGAACTTTAGCAACACTGTAGTAACAAAGCACCAGCGCCACCTAGTGTTCACCACCAGAACTTTAGCAACACTGTAGAAGCAAAGCACCAGCGCCACCTAGTGTTCACCACCAGAACTTTAACAACACTGTAGAAACAAAGCACCAGCGCCACCTAGTGTTCACCACCAGAACTTTAGCAACACTGTAGAAGCAAAGCACCAGCGCCACCTGGTGTTCACCACCAGAACTTTAACAACACTGTAGTAACAAAGCACTACCGCCACCTAGTGTTCACCACCAGAACTTTAGCAACACTATAGAAGCAAAGCACCAGCGCCACCTAGTGGAGATCAAGAATGAAAGAAAGGAAGGAAGGAAGGAAGGCAAGAAAGAAAGAAAGAAAGAAAGAAGTAAAGAAGGAAGGAAGGGGAAAAGGAATGAAAGGTGGAAGGAAGGAAAGAAAGAAGGAAAGAAGGGAGAAGGTAGAAAGGCAAGAAGGAAAGAAGGAAGGGAAAAAAATAAGGAAGGAAGGAAAAAGACGGAAAAAGAAGGAAGAAAGGCAAGAAAGAAAGAAAGAATGAATGAAAGAAAGAAAGAAAGAAAGAAGGAAAAAGGAATGAAAGGCGGAAGGAAGGAAGGAAAGAAAGAAGGAAGAAAGGAAATACAAGGGAAAGGAGAAGGACTGGGAGAAGGGAGGGAAAGGGAAAGGAACATGTTATGAGTGGAGGGAAAGAAAGAAAGAAATAAGAAAGAAAGAGAGATAAAGAAAGAAAGAAAAAGAAGGGAAAGAAAGGAATACAGAAAGAAGGGAAATTGGAAGCAAGAAAAAGGGAAGGAAGAATATTTGTATATTTTTAATTGGATCTTGCTGCATTTGAGCCTCCTTCGGGAGAGATCAAAGTGGGGTATTAATAATAATAATAATAATATAATTAATTCTGCAATGGGGATGCACCCTTTGATTGCATGCCCGTCTCCCTAGTCCGGCTTGCACCTGATCCCAAGCAAAGCCTGAAATGCCGTGTATTTTCCATTGGGCCAAGTTGCCCAAGAGGATGAAAGAGCGTTGCTTAAAACGTCCCCCGGAATCAATTAGCCTAAAAAGCCAATTAGCGGAGAGCGTGACGAAACGGACGGTGAGATGCTTGATCTGAAACGTACACACAGAATTATTATTTCAAAAAAATAGAGTAACCCAAAAATGTTGACGGCGGGGATACCAACCAAAATGACACAAAACGACACTCTAACACAGTCATACATATAGTTACTATGTTTGTAAATGTATTTATACAGTGTGAAACCTGGGCCTGTTTCGATGAACACAACAGAGATATCCTGGCAGGAATGGCAGAAAGACACAAACTTCCCCCACAGAACTCCCATTACTACCAGAAAATACTAGAAGAGTTTGGTGGGCATTGACCTTGAGTTTGGGAGTTGTAGTTCACCAGAGAGCACTGTGGACTCAAACAATGTTGGATCAGGACCAAAATTGGCATGAATACTCAATATGCCCAAATGTGAACACAGATGGGAGTTTGAGGAAAATAAGACCTTGGCATTTGGGAGTTACAGTTTCTGGGATTTATAGTTAACACACAAACAAAGAGCATCCTGAACTCTTGCAACAATGGAATTGAACCAAACTTGGCATATTGGACTCTCATTACCAACAGAAAGTACTGAAAGGGTTTGCTTGGGCATTGACCTTGAGTTGGAAATTGTAGTTCACCTACACCCAGAGACTGGGCGGAAGAGGGTCTACCCTAGCAAACCTTTTGTATTGTTAACCCAATAACCCCATGAATGTGGGATATAATGAGCATGGTGATCAGATCATGATTTGAATAAACATAACAGTTTAAATAATGTACCAGTAAGGCCTTCTCGCGGACCACCCTGTTTGGGGGGCTGAAGCCCCTTAGGCGGCTACATGCCTGCCCAGAGAGCACTGTGGACTTTGCAACAGCTGCAGAGCTGTTTGGGCTGGAAGTCAGTCTGAAGAAAACGGAAGTCCTGTACCAGCCCGCACCACAGGAAGAACACCACCATCCTCACGTCAGAATAGGCACATCTGTGCTTAAGTCTGTTCAGCAGTTCACCTCCCTGGGAAGCATCATCTCTTGATAAAGAGCTAGATCACAGATTAGCAAAGGCATAGAGTGCATTCGGAAGGCTTCACAAAAGAGTCTGGAGCAACAAGCACCTGAGGCAAAGCACCAAAATCAGTGTGTACAGAGCTATCGTACTGTCTATGGGTCTGAAACATGGGTCACCTCTCGCCAACACCTACGACTCCTCGAACGCTTTCCTCAGCGCTGTCTTCGCTCAATCCTAAATATACACTGGTCTGACTATGTGACAACCCCTCGGGGGTTGAGAAGAGTGGGGTAGAAATGATGTAAATAAATAAAGTGGCAGGGTACAAATGCCAGAAATAATAAAAAAAATATTTATATTATATAATAATAATAATATTATAATAATGTTTGGGCTGGAAGTCAGCCTGAAGAAAAGGGAAGTCCTCTACCAGCCCGCACTACAGGAAGAACGACATCATCCCCACGTCAGCATAGGCACATCTGTGTTTAAGTCCGTTCAGCAGTTCACCTCCCTGGGAAGTATCATCCTCGAACGCGCTGTTTTTGCACAATTCTAAATCTACACTGGACCGACTATATGACGAATGTTGCTGTCCTTGAGCAAGCAGGGGTCACCAACGTTTAGGCCATGCTATTGAGAACACAGCTGCGCTGGGCAGGGCACAAGGTCTCTAGGATGGAGGACCACCGCCTCCCAAAGATACTACTCTATGGTGAACTCGCAAGAGAGGGGCCCCAAAAAAGAGATACAAGGACTCCCTGAAACAACACCTCAGGCTCGGCCAGATTGATCACCAACAATGGTCCACCCTGGCCTCACATCGGGAGGCATGGAGACGCACTATCCACAATGCCGCGGCCACTTTCGAGAAGACACGCCGAACGGGTCTCGACAACGCAGAAAGAACCGCAACCTGGAAACAACATCACCCAAGGAGACTTTCTGCTGTGCTTTCTGCAACCGGACTTGCAATATCTCGGATTGGCCTTCTTAGTCATCAACGCGCTTGTAGAAAGCGTGGGGCGAGTCCTTCCTGAATCTGAATCTTTGTTCTTCTCGCTAAATGCAATTAATATATGAACGTTTCTTGGGCCTCCGCGAAAAACGTTTGCCCTGGACTGCGGAACGAAGGCGGTTTGAGCTGCTGTTTTGCCATGTCTGTTGGCTTTCTCGACCAATAAAAGTGGTGTCAAACGGCATCTGTTCTGCAGCGGAGATACCGCTTCTGCCTCAGAGTTTATCTCCGGCCGAGAGTTCATCAGATTGGCCGGCCCCCTGCCTTGTTTGCCCAGGCTTCTCATCCATCAAAGCAAGAGACTGAGTCAGAACCAAGGCAAACCAAGGCTTCCGAATGGAGCATGGAGCCTCCAGGCGGTGCATGAATGATTGAGCCTTAGGTGCGACTATCTATTATATAAAGGAGGTCCCGTCATGGAACGACTGTCCTAGGCAGAGAAGCCTTACAAGGCAGAGACACCAAACTTGGCAACAAAAATAGGCCTCAGGCAAGGTAGGTTTTTAGCAAAGAAACTTTCCCCCGCAAAACCTAGAAGGCCCCCAAAACAACGATACAAAAAAACCTACATTTCCCAGCGTCCTCCACGGCTGCCAACTAATCTCCCGGCCTCTACATTCTGACAACATGATTGGCTGCCAATGAGGGAGTATTTGCATAATGCCTCTATTGGCCAGCCAACATGAACATTCCGATCCATAATAAACTGTCAGAGGAGGATAAGGCAAAGGCCTGAGCAGGCATGTAGCCAGGGGGCTAAGGGGGCTTCCCGAAATTCTCAGGGTGGTCCGCGAGAAGGCCTTACTGGTACATTATTTAAACTGTTATGTTTATTCATATCATGATCTGATCACCATGCTCATTATATCCCACCTTCATGGGGTTATTGGGATAACAATACAAAAGATTTCTAGGGTAAACCCTCTTCCACCCAGTCTCAGCCCCCCGAACCAAACTCAGCCCCCCCCCCCCCGAACCAAATCCTGGCTACGGCCCTGGGCCTGAGGCAGTCGCCAACACAAACACCCAATTCACTTCCCACAGAAAATTTAAACCCCTACAAATCACAGACCACGCCCAAAATTGACAGTAAGGCTTCATTAACTTGATTTCCCTGACTAGGCCTCACTTAATGGGATGCTGTTTATGCTCTGAATTGACAGTAAGGCTTCATTAACTTGATTTCCCTGACTAGGCCTCACTTAATGGGATGCTGTTTATGCTCTGAATTGACAGTAAGGCTTCATTAACTTGATTTCCCTGACTAGGCCTCACTTAATGGGATGCTGTTTACTCTCTGAATTGACAGTAAGGCTTCATTAACTTGATTTCCCTGACTAGGCCTCACTTAATGCAATGCTGTTTAAGCTCTGAATTGACAGTAAGGCTTCATTAACTTGATTTCCCTGACTAGGCCTCACTTAATGGGATGCTGTTTACGCTCTGAATTGACAGTAAGGCTTCATTAACTTGATTTTCCCGACTAGGCCTCAGCTCATGGGACATTGTGTATGGCCTGAATTGACAGTAAGGCTTCATTAACTTGATTTTCCTGACTAGGCCTCAGCTCATGGGACATTGTGTATGGCCTGAATTTACAGTAACCTACCTTGGCACACAGAGCCCCTATGACCCACGCTACATTCTACTACAGTTTGGAGGAGGGTGGACCATGGATGATGGGATTTGATGTACCTCCATGGATTATGGGATTTGTAGTACTTTCAAACCCTTCATTCCCCGCAGACCACTGTGGCCCAGAACCAAGACCGATAAAGACCCAACTTGGCACACAGTGCCCCCATGACCCACACTCCATCCAACTGCAGTTTAGAGGAGGGCACACCATGGATGATGGGATTTCAAGTACCCCCACTCACTTCCAAAGTACCCCACCCACACAAGCATCAACCTCTACATCAACACAGCAGACGGAAAGACAAAAAACATTGTATATCCACAAGCTATGCAGAACGCCAGCAACACCACACACCGACAACTCCACAGGACTTCAACATCCCACCCACCAGAACAACCCACAACGACACAGCCATGGCCCCAACAACACCATAACTAACAACAATTCCAACCCTTACATACTCAGACTTTCTCGCATCTCCTATATAGGGCACAGCAACGCGTGCTGGGTACAGCTAGTCTATTATATAAAGGAGGTCCCGTCGTCGAACGACTGACAGAGACAGAGAAACCTTCCAAGGCATAGACACCAAACTTGGCAACACAAATAGGCCTCAGGCAAGAAAGGTTTATAGCAAAAAAACTTTTCCCCAAAAACCCTTGAAGGCCCCCAAAACAACAATTTTTAAAAACTACATTTCCCAGCATCCTCTGCGGCAGCCAGCGAAACCCATTGGCCAACATCGGCCCACACAAAATGCAGGGAGGCTGAGTAACCATAGTAGCGCTGGCCAGAGCCAGCCAAGGCTAGGATAGAATGCTGAGTGATTTGAGTTCAGTCAATTGGTGCAAGATCTAGGAGGGTGCAGATTACCACACTCGAGAAACACAATCCAAAAGACCAAGCCAGCAAAAAATATCACACAATGCCAATATGCAGAACATACACAACTATGTGCACAGAGCACATACATACCACTCACAGGACAAAAGACGCCCACAACAAAAGACACCCACTTTACAAACACCACCCCCACAACATGACAGCAACACAACTCGCGATGCCTACCTCTACAGACCCACTACACAACTCACACACAACACACACAACGCATATATACCACTGCTAAAAAGAAACCAGCACAGTATAACCAACTAACACACCCCACATACACACCGTACATCCACACCACACTACCACTGCACACTCACAACAACAAACTACACACTCAACACCACACACTCTTCTCCAACCACCATCCCAACCACACACCACCAATCCTCCACTTTACAAACACCACCCCCACAACATGGCAGCCACACAACTTGCGATGCCTACCTCTACAGACCCACTACACAACTCACACACAACACACACACCACTGCTAAACAGAAACCTGCACAGTACAACCAACTAACACACCCCACATACACACCGTACATCCACACCACACTACCACTGCACACTCACAACAACAAACTACACACTCAACACCACACACTCTTCTCCAACCACCATCCCAAACACACACCACCAATCCTCCACTTTACAAACACCACCCCCACAACATGACAGCCACACAACTCGCGATGCCTACATCTACAGACCCACTACACAACTCACACACAACACACACAACGCATACATACCACTGCTAAACAGAAACCTCCACAGTACAACCAACTAACACAGGAGGACATAACACTAACACAAATAGGGCACCAGGGACACAGGCACCACTGACCAACACATACCACCGGAATAACACAAACTTCCAAAACTCACAAAAATAAACTAACAATCCTGCAACACAAAAACCCAACCCAACAAAAATTCACAACAAACACCACTGGCAAAAGCCACACCCCCTCCACATCACAACCAGCACACAGCCAGACTGAGACAACTACGTCACCACAACACACACAAAATACACCCCACAAATACCTGACAGCAACACCACACACCGACAACTCCCCAGGACTTCAACATCCCACCCACCAGAACAACCCACAACGACACAGCCATGACCCCACCAAGACCATAAGTCACATCAATTCCAACCCTTACATACTCAGACTATCTCGCATCTCCTAAATAGGGCACAGCAACGCGTGCCGGGTACAGCTAGGACAGTATATTGTGGAACGGGTGCAGTTTCGCACAACATTTGCTACCACGGCTCAATGCGATGGACTCCTGGGTGTTGTAGTTTGCTCATTCTATGGAGTTGTAGTTGGCCTGCTCAATGCTATGGACTCCTGGCAGTTGTAGTTGGCCTGCTCAATGCTAGGGACTCATGGGAATTATAGTTTACTCATTCTATGGATTCCTGAGAGTTGTAGTTATCTCATTTCTATGGACTCCCGGGATTTGTAGTTGGCCTGCTCAATGCTATGGACTCCTGGGAGTTATAGTTTTCTCATTCGATGGACTCCTGGGAGATGTGGTTGGCCTGCTCGAAGCTATGGACTTCTGGGAGTTATAGTTTACTCATTCTATGGATTCCTGGGAGCTGTAGTTGGCCTGCTCAGTGCTATGGACTCCTGAGAGTTATAATTTACTCATTTTATGGACTCCCGGGAGTTGTAGTTGCCCTGCTCTTGGGAGTTATAGTTTACTCATTCTATGGATTCCTGGGAGCTGTAGTAGGACTGCTCAGTGCTATGGACTCCTGAGAGTTATAGTTTACTAATTCTATGGACTCCCGGGAATTGCCCTGCTCAATGCTATGGACTCATGGGGGTTATAGTTTACTCATTCTATGGACTCCCGTGAGTTATAGTTTATTCATTCTATGGAGTCCTGGGAGTTGTAGTTTTCTCAATGTAATGGATTCCTGAGAGTTGTAGTTATTTCATTCTATGGATTCCTGGGAGTTGTAGTTGGCCCGCTCAATTCTATAGACTCCTGGGAGTTGTAGATGTCCTGCTCAATGCTATGGACTCCCTGGAGTTATAGTTTACGCATTCTATGGACTCTTGGAAGTTGAAGTTTACTCAATGTGATGGACTCCTGGGAGTTATAGTTTGCTCAATGCTATGGACACCTGGGAGTTGAAGTTTGCTCATTCTGTGAACTCCTGGGAGTTGTAGTTTGCTCATTCTATGGACTCCTGGGAATTGTAGTTGACATACTCATTGGGATGGACCCCTGGGAGTTGTAGTTGGCCTGTTCAATGTGATGGACTTCTGGGAGTTGTAGTTGACGTGCTCAATGTGATGGATTCCTGGGAGTTGTAGTTTGCTTATTCTATGGGCTCCTGGGAATTGTAGTTGACATACTCATTGGGATGGACCCCTGGGAGTTGTAGTTGGCCTGTTCAATGTGATGGACTTCTGGGAGTTGTAGTTGACTTGCTCAATGTGATGGATTCCTGGGAGTTTGCTTATTCTATGGGCTCCTGGGAATTGTAGTTGACATACTCATTGGGATGGACTCCTGAGAGTTGTACTTGACATGCTCAATATGATGGACTTCTGGGAGTTGTAGTTGACTTGCTCAATGTGATGGATTCCTGGGAGTTGTAGTTTGCTCATTCCATGGATTCCTGGGAATTGTAGTTGACATACTCAATGGGATGGGCTCATGGGAGTTGTAGTTGGCCTGTTCAATGTGATGGACTCCTGGGAGTTGTAGTTGGCTATCTCAATGCTATGGACTCCTGGGAGTCCCTACTTCTGGGAGTTGGCCTGTTCAATGTGATGGACTCCTGGGAGTTGTAGTTTGCTCATTCTATGGACTATTGGAGTTAGTTGCTCAACGTGTTGGATCCCTGGGAGTGGAAGTTTGCTCATTCTATGGACTCCTGGGAGTTGTCGTTGGCTTGCTCAATGTGACGGATTCCTGGGAGTTGTAGCTTTGTATCGGTGACAAAGTGTGTTAATTCCACAGCGTAGGAGGCACAACCAAATCGGTAACTAACTACTTTGAGAGGCTGGGAATGGTTAGCGTAACTAACGACCAAGTCGATCTCCTGAGCCGTTAGTTGATGAAGGAGCGGAGTTCCTTTCTGTGTCGCACACATTCCGACACTCTCTGCCCTTTGATGATTGGCTCGGGTTATATATAGTCCTAAACTACACGGCTTTTGAGCTTTCCGTTGAGGGGTTCGCTCCTTTGCTGGCGGCAAGAGCAAATAGCATTGATTCCCCTGGAGACCGGCACGACCAGGGTTGAGGATTTTAATTATTAAAGGCCCTGGGTCGGATATTTGGTGCGGAGCCGAACAGCCAGGCACAGAAAAGCCGGAGTCGGCGTCTTCAAGATCTGTTTTAACCCGTTAGTAATAATCCCAACCTTTTTTGAGCCGTGCTGGCTTGGCACTGCCCCCCCCCCTCAAGGCTGGAGCAGCTGCTGGGAGTGCCAAAGCCATGGGGAGGGGGTGGAGCCAGGCCGCGCCATGCCCCGCTCCCTCCCCGGCTTTAGCTCTCCCAGCAGCTGCTCCAGCCTTGAAGGGACAGTGCCAAGCCAGCGGTGGCAGAGCCAGCACAATGCTGACTTGGCACTGCCCCCTCAAGGCTGGAGCAGCTGCTGGGAGTGCCAAAGCCAAGGGGAGGGGGCGGAGCCATGCTGCGCCATGCCCCGCCCCCTCCCTTGGCTTCAGCTCTCCCAGCAGCTGCTCCAGCCTTGAAGGGGCAGTGCCAGGCCAGCGGTAGCAGAGCCAGCACAATGCTGACTTGGCACTACCCCCTCAAGGCTGGAGCAGCTGCTGGGGGTGCCAAAGCCAAGGGGATGGGGCGGAGCCATGCTGCGCCATGCCCCGCCCCCTCCCTTGGCTTCAGCTCTCCCAGCAGCTGCTCCAGCCTTGAAGAGGCAGTGCCAGGCCAGCGGTGGCAGAGCCAGCACAATGCTGACTTGGCACTGCCCCCTCAAGGCTGGAGCAGCTGCTGGGAGTACCAAAGCTTTAGGGAGGGGCGGAGCCAGGCCACGCCATGCCCCGCCCCTCCCCTCCCCTGGCTTCAGCTCTCCCAGCAGCTGCTCCAGCCTTGAAGGGGCAGTGCCAAGCCCTTGGTGGCAGAGCCAGCACAATGCTGGCTTGGCACTGCCTCAAGGCTGGAGCAGCTGCTGGGAGTGCCGAAGCCAGGGGAGAGGAAGGAGCCAGGCCACGGCATGCCCCACCCCTCCCCTGGCTTCAGCTCTCCCACAGCTTCTCCAGCCTTGAGGGGGCAGTGCCAAGCCCTCGGTGGCAGAGCCAGCACAATGGAGGCTTGGCACTGCCTCCTCAAGGCTGGAGCAGCTGCTGGGAGTGCTGAGATCAAAGGAAAGGGCGGAGCCAGGCCGTGCTGTGCCCCTCCCCTGGCTTCAGCTCTCCCAGCAGCTTCTCCAGCCTTAAGGGGGCAGTGCCAAGCCTTTGGTGGCAGAGCCAGCACAATGCTAGCGTGGCACTGCTTCCTCAAGGCTGGAGCAGCTGCTGGGAGTGCCAAAGCCCAGGATAGGGGGCGGAGCCAGGCCGCGCAATGCCCTGCCTTTTCCCCCAGCTTCAGCTCTCCCAGCAGCTGCTCCAGCCTTGAAGGGGCAGTGCCAAGCCCTCGGTGGCAGAGCCAACACAATGCTGGCTTGGCACTGCCCCTCAAGGCTGGAGCAGCTGTGGGAGTGCCAAAGCTGGGGGAGGGGGTGGGGCATGGTGTGGCCTGGCTCCGCCACCTCCCCCTGGCTTCAGCTCTCCCAGCAGCTTCTCCAGCCTTGAGGTGACAGTGCAAAGCCAGCATTGTGCTGGCTCTCCCACCGCTGGCTTCGCACTGTCCCCTCAAGGCTGGAGAAGCTGTGGGAGAGGTGAAGCCGAAGGGAGGGGGAGGGGCATGGCACAGCCTGGCTCCTCCCCCTCCCCTGGCTTTGGCACTCCCAGCAGCTGCTCCCAGCAGGCCACCATCTCCCAGGCCCGCGCGCCATTTGCTCCCTCCCTCCCTTCTGGACATGGCCTCCTTTGCTGCAAAGGAGCGAATGGCTTGTGGGCCTGGAAGGAGACACAGAACGCTGCCTCTTAGCGCGCTGATCTCTGCCCCTGGATGGGGGGCGTGGCCTCGCGCGCCGGCTCCCTGCCGAATCTGAGGAGTGCAGCGGCAGGGTATTCGGTCCCAATGGAGGGGGAGGACCCGGAGGGACATCTGGAGCATCTTGATGAGGTGAATCCTGGATAGCGAATCCGGGCGCCTCCAAAGCTCCCTCTTGCTCTGGTATCGGAGTGGGCGGACCCACAGGCCCCATCCCTTCACCCTCTGTGATGGACGGGCGCGAAGCTACTCCCTCCGCAAAGGAGGCCATGTCCAGAAGGGAGGGAGGGAGGGGGAGAAGAGGGCCAGGTCCTCGAGATTGGACCCGGGGACAGAGCCAGGCACCCTCCCCACAACCAACACACCCAACTCCCCTTTGGCATTCGCAAGCTCCGAGAGTTGGGAGAGACCCCAGGGGCCGGCCACGGCGTATTTTTGTTTCAACTTTTTTTTTTGGTCCGTGATCTGCGCCCCCCTCGGCTTGCGTCCCTAGGCCATGGCCTATGTTGGCCTTATGGGTAATCCGGGCCTGGATAGATAGATAGATAGACACACACATACATATAATGCTAATAATATTGAATACGAGCTAAGTCAGTGTTTCTCAACCAGCATGCCGTGGCACACTAGTGTGCCGTGAGCGATCATCAGGTGTGCCTCGAGAAAAGCTCTCTGCCCCCCTCAGGGCCGGTCTTCCCATTAGACAACCCTACGCGGTTGCGTAGGGCAACGTCATCTTGGAGGGGCGACGTCACCTTGGAGGCGCGGAGAAACGGGGAGAGGGAGATGGGACTCACGGGGAGGGCGCCTCCGAGGTGGGGTGGGTGCCCGGACCCGAAAAGGAGGGGGGAGGCCACGAGGGCGGTCCCCACCCCCCACGGAGACCCCCGGCAGCAGCAGCGTTCCCGGGAGGGCCCAGAGCCAGAGGCGCATCTAATCTATCTGAAAGAAGGCGGGAGGGGGAGGGGCCACAGGGACGCCAAGGCCCGCCCCCCTCGCCCCCCTCTGCGTGACATCACTTCCTCTGCCGAGGAGGAGGAGGGGAGGAAGGCCTCGCCGGCTGCGCGCTGCAAGGGCGCCCGGACGCCGGAGGGAGGGAAGGAGGAAGAGGCCGCCACTGGTAGGATGGCGCGGCTGGCTGCGGGGGCGGGGCGGGGCGGCGCGCTCGGTACCCACTGCGCATGCGTGAATTTCCGCGCATGCGCAGGCGCGTCCGGGAGCCGCAGGGGGGACGACAAAATAATGTTTGTTTACCCCCCGGGGAGAGCTCGGACCGCCCCTGGCCCCCCTTCCTTCCCCCCTCCTCCTGCCGAACTCCTGCTACTTGGGGGGGGGGGGGAGGAGGAAGGGCCGGGCGGCGGCAAAGAAAAAGAAGAAGGGGCCAGGGCGCTGCCTCCTTCGGCCGTTTCGGAAAAGAGACTGGGTGTACTTGGGATACGTCAAGGAGTAGAAAGAGACGGGTGTGAAGGGTCTTCACACCCGTCTCTTTCTACTCCTTCGGCCATTTCCCCAGCCAGCCTCCAATCCGCCATGACTCCCACCATGACTCTCGCCGCTCGCTCGCTGAAGCCGCGCGGAGGAGGAGCCCCGCCCATTGAAGCCCGTCCACCGCTCATGGTGACCCGGAAGCTCAAGCTGGTGCAGAACTCTGCCGCCCGACTCCTGTCTGGCACGCCAGCTGGTAGTCACATAACACCCACCTTGCAGGGTCTGCACTGGCTTCCAATCGAGCACCTGATCACCTTCAAAGTGTTGGTTCTGACCTTTAAGGCCTTGCACGGCCTGGGGCCAGCGTATCTGGGGGACCGTCTCTCCCCGTACTGCCCTACGAGATCACTGTGGTCGGAAGGTGCCAACCTCTTAGATGCCCCTTCTGCGAAGTTTGCGAGACTGACAGCAACCCGTAGGAGGGCGTTCTCCGTCATTGCACTTACGTTGTGGAATGCCCTCCCCGCTGAAACGCGCGCCATCAAGGACTTGCTTCCTTTTAGACGGGCTTGCAAGACCTACTTATTCCCGCAGGCCTTTGGCCTGTAGGTTTTGCCTCTTGCACAGCCCGCCACGTTTGTATTCACTACCTGTGGTGTTGTCTCTACACACCAGGTTTTTAACCTCGCCGTTGTCATATTGTGTGTTATTGCCGTGTTTTAAATTGTTAATATGTTGTTTTATTTCGTTTTAACCGGCGCTTGTGAGCCGCCCCGAGCCTCCCGGGAGTGGCGGCATAGAAGCCCAATAATCTGTATCTGTATCTGTATATCTGTATATCTCCTCTATATATAATAAAGCGGAATGTTTGTTTGTATGTATGTTTGTATGTGTCCGGAGGGATATGTGGCAGCTTTCTGATTGGCTGCCACTTTCACAGGCCACAGCGACCACTGCGGGTGATCGACCTGCACCAAACTTGGGACACATAACCCCCCTGACCCCATTTACGTCCTGGTGCGGTTTGGGGGACATGGACCACGGATTATGGGATTTGTAGTACATTCAAACACTTTGGTTCCCACAGACCACTGCGGCCACCTAAAAGGACCAAAACAGACCACACTTGGCACACACAGCCCCCATGACCCACTCTACATCCTGGTGCAGTTTGGAGGAGGGTGGACCATGGATGATGGGACTTACAGTACCTTCCCTCACTTTCCAAGCCTGCTACAAACCTAATCCAATGACTGATCAACACCAAACCTGGCACACAGAGCCCTCATGACCCACTCTACATCCTGGTGCTGTTTTGTGTGAGACGGACCACAGATGATGGGACTTGAAGTACCTTCCCTCACTTTCCAAGACTGCTACAAACCTAATCCTATGACTGATCAACACGAAACCTGCCACACAGAGGCAAAAGGCTCACTTGACCCAGCCCTCTGACCCACTCTACATCCTGGTGCAGATCGGAGGAGGGTGGACCATGGATGATGGGACTTGAAGTACCTCTACTCACTTCCCAAGTCCGCTGCGACCCTCATCCAATTACTGATCGAGACCACACTTGGCACACATAACGCCCATGACTGCCTTCATGTCCTGGTGAGGTTAGGGGGAGGACTGACAATGGATGATGGGATTTGTAGTACTTACACACCCCTCTGTTCCCACAGACAACTGCGGCCACCAACAAACACCGAGAAAGACCACACTTGGCACACAGAGCCCCAGTGACCCACTCCACATCCTACTGAACTTGGGAGGGGGCCAGAACATGGATGATGGGACTTGCAGTACCTTCACTCACTTCCTAAAAACAATGCAACCCTCATCCATTCACCAATACAGAACAAACTTAGCACATAGAGCCCCCATGACCCAATCTACATCCTACTACACTTTGGGGGAGGGTGGACCAGAGATGATGGGACTTGCACTACCTCAGTAATTTCATGATACCACTGCAACTCCCAATAATGATGGATCAAGACCAAACTTGGCACACAGAGCCCCCATGACCCACTCTACATCCTGCTGCACTTCTCAAATGACCCGGGCACCGCCGGGTCCCCAAGCTAATATATTAATAAAGCGGAATGTTTGTATGTATGTATGTTTGTATGCGTCCGGAGGGCGGAGGGGCGGAGGGCGGAAGGAAATGTGGCATCTTTCGGATTGGCTCCCACTGTGGGGTTATTTGCATAAACAACTCCCATTGGCCAGCCAACACGAACATTCCGAGACTCAAAAGTGCCAGAAGGAGGAAAGGAAAAGGCCTGTGCCAGTCAGGCATGGTGGGAGTTTAGGTCCAAAACACTTTGCAGCCCCCAACAATGAGACAACAAAACCAAACTTGGCACACAGAACCCCCAAGACCCACTTTACGCCTTGGTGCAGTTTGAGGGAGGATGGACCATGGATTGGCCAGCATTCCAACATCCCAAATCTCAAAGGTGCCAGACAGAGTTCTTTACAGAAAGGCTTCCTTCAGCTGATTTTACAAACTAGGCCTCAGCCTGAATTGACAGTAAGGCTTCCTCAACTTGATTCTCCTGACTAGGCCTCAGCCGGACCTGAGCCAAACTTGGCACACATAACCCCCATGATGCCCTTTACGTCCTGGTGCAGTTTGGGAAAGATGGACCACGGATTATGGGATTTGTAGTACTTCCAAGCGCTTTGCTTCCCAAAGACCATTGTGGCCCCCAACAAAGACCGATAAATATCAAACTTGGCACACAGAGCCCCCATGACCCACTCTATGTCCTGGTGCAGTTTGGAGAAGAGCAGAGCATGGATGATGGGGCTTGAAGTACCTCCACTCACTCTATGTCCTGGTGCAGTTTGGAGAAGAGCAGAGCATGGATGATGGGGCTTGAAGTACCTCCACTCACTTCCCGAGACCGCTGCGACCCTCATCCTATGACTGATCAAGACCAAACTTGGCACACATAACCCCCATGACTGCCTTCGCATCCTGGTGAGGTTTGGGGGAGGCGGATGGACGTGGATGATGGGACTTGGAGTACTTTCCAACCCTTCTGTTCCCAGAGACCACTGTGGCCCCCAACAAAGACCGATAAAGACCAAACTTGGCACAGAGAGCCCCCATAACCCACTCTACATCCTGGTGCAGTTTGAGGGAGGATGGACCATGGATGATGGGACTTGCAGTACTTCAATTCACTTCCTTAGAGCACTGTGGCCCACACCAATGACGAATCAGGACCAAACTGATTATGGGCACACAGAAGCCCATATACATCTAATAGGAATAAACCTTGGCACACAATGCCTTCCTCAAATAACCCGGGCACCGCCGGGTCCTCAGCTAGTAATAAATATATAAAAATAAATGGTCCTCCTCTGTGGGAGAGCTGAAGCCGGGGGAGGGGGCAGGACATGGTGCCCCCCCCTGCTTCAGCACTCACACAGCTTTGCCAGCCTTGAGGGGGCAGTGCCAAGCCAGCAGCGGCTGGCACAATTGGCACTGCCCCCTCAAGGCTGGCGAAGCTGTGAGAGAACTGAAGCCGGGGGAGGGGGCGGGGCATGGCACGGCCTGGCTCCTCCCCCTCTCCCAGCTTCGGCACTCCCAGCAGCTGCTCCCAGCAGGACACCATCCCCCAGCCGTTCTTTACTGTGTTAGAGTGTCATTTTGTGTCATTTTGGTTGGTGGTGTGCCCCCGGATTTTTTAAATGTTAAAAGTGTGCCGCAGCTCAAAAAAGGTTGGGAAACACTGAGCTAAGCAGTTGTTGTTGTTGTTGTTGTTGTGAAGCCGGAGTCCCAGTTGGTTAATATCCTTGAATGGTGTGCCCAGACAAACAATTACAAATGTGTTCTTATCAAAGCATGACACTTGTTGTTATTGTTGTTGATGTTTGAGGACATACTTTGGGACATTGCACGGCTTTTTGATTGAGCATATCGCTTTATTTGACGGAGCCGCAGGCCGCCTTGACTTCGAACCTCCCCCAAAGGCACCAGTTTCTCCTTCCCATTAGAAACCAGTACGGCGCTGTAGTTTCAACAGGTTTCCCCCCTTCTCAACGAGCCGCGCAAGTTGATTTGTTTCCTTCCCAGAGACGATCTGTCTTCCACAATGGCACCGAACAGCTGCTCCGGCGAAGCGAACGCTGATCGAAACAGACATAAACAGAAACATTCATTTCTATGGAAACCGGTGTTGCGAGAGGAACGGCGCACCGGCGAGTGGGTTTGTGTTTTATCTGCCAGAGATGCCTCGGAGGGCTGTTGCGGCGTTGCGAGGCTTTGGCGTGATTCGGAGAATTGCAAATAAGTCACAAGTCATTGCGGCAAGGAGCCACCGAGCATCTTTCTCGCCTCCAGTATTTCATAGTTGGAAGGGACCTCCAACTGACATCCAGTCCAACCACCGCCCAACACTTTGTCAGATGGCCACCCTGCTTCTGCATAAAAAGCCTCCAGATGTTTCAGAGTTCAAAGCTTAGGTGGTTACAGTATCTTCTTAGAGGCACGTATCTTAAGGTAGTCTCCATCACACACAGTCCACTCTTCAACAGCTATTATTCTTCATGATGTTTACATGGATACCATACTCTTCTTGCCATTGAGGAGCCGTCAAGCAACTTCCTCACCTCCAACGTTTTATGGCTGGAGATAGGATACCATAGTTGGAAGGGACCTCCAAAGTCCCACCACCGCCCAAGCACTTCGACAGATGGCCTTCCTGCTTCTGCATAAAAAGCCTCCAGGGGTTTCAGAGTTCAAAGCTTAGGTGGTTACAGTATCTTCTTAGAGGCACGTATCTTAAGGTTACAATACACTAACTATGGAGATACAACTTGATACTATATAGCTGCACACCCAGAACCAATAGCTGAGCAGTCTTTACACTAACTGCTTGTCCTCAAACCCAACTGCTTTCCTTCATCAGACATAGTCCACTCTTCAACAGCTATTATTCTTCATGATGTTTACATAGATAGCATGCCATTGAAGAGCAATCAAGCATCTTCCTCACCTCCAACGTTTCATGGATGGAGATAGAATACTATCATTGCAGGGGACCCCCAACTGACATCCAGTCCAACCACCACCCTAGCTCTACCAACAGATGGCCACTCTAACTCTCCATAGAGAGCCTCCAGAGAAGTAGACTCCATGACACATAGTCCATTCTACAAAAGCTATTCTTCATGATGTTTACATAGTATGTTTCATGGATGGAGATAGAATACTATCATTGAAGGTGACTCCCAACGGACATCCAGTCCAACCATCATCCAAACACTATCAACCAATGACCACCCTGATTCTCCATAAAGAGCCTCCAGAGAAGTAGACTCCATCACGCATAGCCCACTCTACAACCGCTATTCTTCATGATGTTTACATAGTATGTTTTATGGATGGAGATAGAATACTATCATTGAAGGGGACCCCCAACTGACATCCAGTCCAACCACCGCCTAAGCTCTACCAACCGATGGCCACTCTAACTCTCCATAGAGAGCCTCCAGAGAAGTAGACTCCATGACACATAGTCCACTCTTCAACAGCTATTCTTCATGAGGTTTACATATAATGTTTCATGGATGGAGATAGAATACTATCGTTGAAGGGGACCCCCAACTGACATCCAGTCCAACCACCACCCAAGCTCTACCAACAGATGGCCACTCTAACTCAACCTTCCAGTATGCTGAGCCTTCTGCTTGAATTCCAAGGATAATCAGACTGGTGTTGACCAAGGGCCTGGTCTGGCAAACCTTCGAAATACTTCATTTCAGGAGCAGTCCTGGTAGCCTATTGATTGTAAAATGGCATGTTCCCCAGATCCCTGGGAAAAGGGAGTCGGAACAAACTCAACTGGGCTCTGCAAACGATGATTGGCAGGTGCTAAGAACCAATCAATGCAACCAAACCTCTTGCAAACAGTGCCGGCTGCAAAAATACAAAACACGTCCTATCAGGAGAAGTCCTGGTAGCCTATTGAATGTAAAATGGCATGTTCCCCAGATCCCTGGGAAAAGGGGCGGAACAAACTCAACTGGGCTCTGCCATCAATGATTGACAGGTGCTAAGGACCAATCAATGCAACCAAACCTCTTGCAAACAGTGCCGGCTGCAAAAACACAAAACACGTCATTTCAGGAGAAGTCCTTGTAGGCTATTGAATGTAAAATGGCATGTTTCCCAGATCCCTGGGGAAAGGGGCGGAACAAACTCAACTGGGCTCTGCCATCGATGATTGACAGGTGCTAAGAACCAATCAATGCAACCAAACCTCTTGCTAACAGTGCCGGCTGCAAAAACACAAAACACGTCGTTTCAGGAGAAGTCCTGGTAGCCTACTGAATGTAAAATGGCATGTTCCCCAGATCCCTGGGAAAAGGGGCGGAACAAACTCAACTGGGCTCTGCCATTGATGATTGGCAGGTGCTAAGAACCAATCAATGCAACCAAACCTCTTGCAAACAGTGCTGGCTGCAAAAACGCAAAACACGTCGTTTCAGGAGAAGTCCTGGTAGCCTACTGAATGTAAAATGGCATGTTATCCAGATCCCTGGGAAAAAGGGCGGAACAAACTCAAGTGAGCTCTGCCATCGATGATTGGCAGGTCTAAGGACCAATTAATGCAACCGAACCTCTTGCAAACAGTGCCGGCTGCAAAAACACAAAACACGTCATTTCAGGAAAAGTCCTGGTAGCCTACTGAATGTAACATGGCATGTTCCCCAGATCCCTGGGAAAAGGGGCGGAACAAACTCAAGTGGGCTCTGCAAATGATGATTGGCAGGTGCTAAGGACCAATCAATGCAACCGAACCTCTTGCAAACAGTGCCGGCTGCAAAAACACAAAACACGTCATTTCAGGAGAAGTCCTGGTAGCCTATTGAATGTAAAATGGCATGTTCCCCAGATCCCTGGGAAAAGGGGCGGAACAAACTCAACTGGGCTCTGCAAATGATGATTGGCAGGTGCTAAGGACCAATCAATGCAACCGAACCTCTTGCAAACAGTGCCGGCTGCAAAAACACAATTGAAGAATGCAAACCTTTTAGAACTCAAGGTTTTCTATGCAGGGGGCGCTCACAGTTGGCTTTGCAAACAGTCTTCAAGCGCGGCCCCTGCTCACGCAAACGGCGGCAGTCTATCCCGGCCGCTCTCGGTTGCAGGCGGCACTGACCCGCGGCCCTCTCCGAACAGGAAGCGCTGCTGCAGGTGGCGCCTTGAATGGAGCATTGGGGGAAGCGCCGCAGCTGAGCCTCCCCGGGAAACAAAGCCCTTCTCTCAAGCGGAGAATGCGAGGGCTGTTGTGCGGCCGGCCGGCGCTGCCAAGAGCGAGGCCATGGCTGCTTTTGTGTGCCTCTCTTCCCTGCCTCCCTCCCTCCTTCGCCCTGCGGCCTGCTCTTAGGTAACCATGTCAACTATCAGATCGATGCCATTATGTCATCGGATGCGGAGCCAATATTTGGATGCCATAATAATCCCACAAAGCGGCGGCGGCGGCGGCAGAGAGAACGGATCGCAGCGCGGTGGGTTGAGAGCGTTGCCATTCAGCCTTCCGAAGGAATGATTCGCAATGTGCTGGCAGCACAAACGAACCCATTAGCCGTATGATGAGTGAGTGGTACGGCGGCGAGGCTGGGAGGCCGCAGCAAAGTTTGATCCTTCCAGAACCAAGGACGTGCGGACACAGGCGTACCAATAAAACGAACACCTCTCTGGCATTACTTTGCGAACGAAGATTCTTAGGAAGGACTCACCCCACGCTTTCTACAAGCGCTTTGAGGACTAAAAAGGCCAATCTGAGATAGGCAAGTCCGGTTGCAGAAAGCATAGCAGAAAGTCTCCTTGGGTGATGTTGTTTCCAGGTTGCGGCTCTTTCTGCGTTGTCGGGACCCGTTCGGCACGTGTTCTCAAAAGAGGCCGCAGCATTGTGGATAGTGCGCCTCCATGCCTCCCGATGTGAGGCCAGGGTGGACCATTGTTGGCGATCAATCTGGCCGAGCCTGAGATGTTGTTTCAGGGAGTCCTTGTATCTCTTTTTTGGGGCGCCTCTCTCGCGAGTTCACCGTAGAGTAGTATCTTTGGGAGGCGGTGGACCTCCATCCTAGAGATGTGCCCTGCCCAGCGCAGCTGTGTTCTCAATAGCATGGCCTCAATGCTGGTGACCCCTGCTTGCTCAAGGACAGCAACATTACTCACATAGTCGGTCCAGTGTAGATTTAGGATTGTGCAAAGACAGCGCTGATGAAAGCGTTGGAGGATGATGCTTCCCACGTAGGTGAACTGCTGAACGGACTTAAGCACAGATGTGCCTATGCTGACGTGGGGATTATGGTGTTCTTCCTGTAGTGCGGGCTGGTAGAGGACTTCCCCTTTCTTCAGGCTGACTTCCAGCCCAAACATTATTATTATATTATTATATAATAATAATAATAATAATATAAACATTATTATTATTATTATTTCTGGCATTTGTACCCTGTCGCTTTATTTATTTATTTACATCATTTCTGTCCCGCTCTTCTCAACCCCCGAGGGGTTGTCAGACAGTGTATATTTAGGATTGTGCAAAGACAGCGCTGATGAAAGCGTTCGAGGAGTGGTAGGTGTTGGCGATAGGTGGCCCATGTTTCAGACCCATATAGGAGGATAGACAGCACGATAGCTCTGAACACACTGATTTTGGTGCTTTGCCTCAGGTGCTTGTTGCTCCGGACTCTTTTGTGAAGCCTTCCGAATGCACTCTATGCCTTTGCTAATCTGTGATCTATCTCTTTGTCAATCTTGGCGTCTGAAGAGATGATGCTTCCCAGGGAGGTGAACTGCTGAACGGACTTAAGCACAGATGTGCCTATGCTGATGTGGGGATGATGGTGTTCTTGCTGTGGTGCGGGCTGGTAGAGGACTTCCGTTTTCTTCAGGCTGACTTCCAGCCCAAACGGCTCTGCAGCTGTTGCAAAGCAGGATGTTAGGCCTATGCTGACGTGGGGATGGTGGTGTTCTTCCTGTAATGCGGGCTGGTAGAGGACTTCCCTTTCCTTCAGGCTGACTTCCAGCCCAAACGGCTCTGCAGCTGTTGCAAAGCAGGATGTGAGGCGCTGCAGGGCTGCTTCTGAATGGGCGACAAACAACCAGAATTATACCACTGCTCCAAAGAATACGACTGCTCCGAAAAAGAAGAAAGTAGACCTTAGTGTTGGAGAAAGGAGAAACTGGTCCTCGGAGATGGAGAAGGGATAATATTGGCCTTCTCAGAAGAGAGAAAGTAGACATTACAGCTGGAGAAAGGAGAAAGTGGTCCTTCTCAGAGCTCAAGAAGGGAGAAAGCTGTCCTCTTCAGAGCTGGAGAAATGAGAAAGTAGACCTTAGAGCTGGAGAAAGTAGCAAGTAATCCTTTTCAAAGCTGGAGAAGACAGAAAGCTGGCCCCTTCACCAAGAGAAAATACTATAAGAGTAGTATTGGGTTTTGGAGTTGTAGTTCACCTATATCCAGAGAGCACTGTGGACTCAAACAATGTTGGATCAGGACCAAACATGGCACGAATACTCAATATGCCCAAATGTGAACACAGATGGAGTTTGGGGAAAATAGACCTTGACATTTGGGAGTGGCAGTTTCTGGGATTTATAGTTAACACGCAATCAAAGAGCATCCCGAACTCTTGCAACAATGGAATTGAACCAAACTTGGCACATTGAACTCTCATTACCAACAGAAAGCACTGAAAGGGTTTGCTTGGGAATAGACCTTGAGTTTGGAAGTTGTAGTTCACCTACACCCAGAGAGCACTGTGGACTCGAACAATGTTATGTTATGCTGTTGTTTGTATTCTATCCAGAATCACAATGTTGGAAGGAGGCTCCCCACTTTAAGGTCCCTCAAACAGGCATGGGAAAACTCGGCCCTCTGGGTGCTTTGGACTCCAACTCCCACCATTCCTAACAGCCTGAGGCCCTTTCCTGCTGAAGTGGCTGAGGGGGAAAAAGGAAAAGGGCCTGAGGCTGCTGGGAATGGTGGGAGTTGGAGTCCAAAACACCTGGAAGGTCCAAGCGTGCCCGTGCCAGCTTTCGACAGAGACCTCTTCCTCCCGCTTCCCCTTCGCGCCCTTCCTTCCCCCCTCCTGCCCAACACTCACTTTTTCTTCTACACTGCCGCTTTTGCCACCATTTTGATCCGAGGGGGCAGCGTGAGCGTGTTCAGGAGGGGAGGGGGAAGGCGAACCCGCGCGGGCGCTACTGCGCAGACTCGCCCCAGAGCAAAGCGAGGCAAAGTGAGCAGAGCGAGGCTGGGAAGAAGGGAACCCGAGTGGAGAAGAAAAAGTGTTCGGCAGGAGGGGGAAGAAAGGGTCTTGGAGGTCCCAATTTCCCACGGCACACCTGGCGATCGCTCACGGCACACTAGTGTGCCACGGCACACTGGTTGGGAAACACTGCTTTACTGTCTCCAGCTCTCACCAAGCATGAACCTTTCCTTTTCTGAACCACAGGCCACTGCAGGCTCACTTGGGACGCTCTTTCAGCACCCTGGGGGAGACCAAAGCTGCTCCTTTCAGCTATTGGGCCCCCGTGAGTGGGCCTCCATTTTGATGCCATATTTTTCCTAGGTTAATTATAATACTACCTGTCAATATCATTTAAGCCGCTCCTCATGGGAAAAGAAAAAGTGTTTGGCAGGAGGGGGAAGAAAGGGTATCAGAGGTTCCAATTTCCCACGGCACACCTGACGATTGCTCACGGCACACTAGTGTGCCACGGCACACTGGTTGGGAAACACTGCTTTACTGTCTCCAACTCTCACCAAGCACGAACCTTTCCTTTTCTGAACCACAGGCCACTGCAGGCTCACTTGGGACGCTCTTTCAGCGCCCTGGGGAGACCATTTTGATGCCATATTTTTCCGTGAGTCCCCGGGTTAAAATACGA
The DNA here is from genome assembly GCA_030556195.1 of Anolis apletophallus. NCBI lineage: Eukaryota > Metazoa > Chordata > Lepidosauria > Squamata > Anolidae > Anolis > Anolis apletophallus. Next base: position 21,851,307 of record JARBWK010000017.1, on the reverse strand, counting down.
CCTGTCAATATCATTTAAGCCGCTCCTCATAGGAGAAGAAAAAGTGTTCGGCAGGAGGTGGAAGAAAGGGGATTGGAGGTTCCAATTTCCCACGGCACACCTGAGGATCGCTCACGACACACTAGTGTGCCACGGCACACCGGTTGGGAAACACTGGTGTATTGTAACCTTAAGATACGTGCCTCTAAGAAGATACTGTAACCACCTAAGCTTTGAACTCTGAAACCTCCACGCTTAGAAGGGTGCATGGGGCCTGCAGGAGGAGGCGCGGCCTAAGGAGACCATTCCACGACCCCTCCAGAATTGCCAAACAACCCCTTCCGGGGGTCGCGACCCTCAGGTTGAGAACCGTTGTATAGACGGCACATCCTTAGTTCTTTTTCGTTCCTCCAAGCTCAACACAGCTGTTGTCGTCCAACGCAATCAAAAGGATGGCGCAATTGTGATTTCGGATTGTCGGCACGGCGCAATCCCCATCCAGACACACGCAAAATAATACTGGATCTGAGCCTTCTCCGTCTCAATGGAGACGGGAGAGCAAAGTAGATCACAGCCAGAGGTCTTTGGCCCTGGGAATCCTCGCGGCTGCCGGCTTTCCGTATTTTGCCCTCGGGCGGCAAAGCGGAGGGTTTGTTCCACGCGACGACGCCGGCAAAGCGGACAGATGCGCTCGAGTCTCTCTCTCTCTGATCCCGTTTTCAGTGCTGAAAACACACACTTCCAATAGGTGTTGTGTTTGCAACGCGAGCTGTGCATTCAACTCTAGGATGCATCCCAGAATATAGTGCATCTATGACATCTATGGCTGGGTGGCCATCTGTCGGGAGGGTTTCGACGGTGTGCCTTGCACCTATGGCCGTTATGGCACCTCTGAGTCGCGAGCCCCCTTTTGCAGCCTCCAATTCCCGCTGTGCGGACGCTCTTGCGTACATGGAGGAATCAGTAGCCTCCTGAGCTGGTACCCGAACGTGATGGTGATGGGGATGCGGCAGTTGTCACGGCAACCGTCCTCCTCGGGCATTTCTTTGGAGATGGGGAGGCGAGCCACGGTCCACGGTTCGACCCAACTTGAAGTGCTATGGCTTAATACTATGGGGCCCTGGGAGTTGTAGTTTGCGGAGTCCCTCGCTCTATGTCTCAAGTCCTTCCTCTTGCCTTCTCTTCGTCCTTTCCTCTTCCTTCCTTCCTTCCTTCCTTCCTTCCTTCCTTCCTTCCTTCCTTCCTTCCTTCCTTCCTTCCTTCCTTCCTCTCTCTTCTTTCCTTCTTTTCTTCCTTCTTTTCTTCTTCTCTCTCTCCCTTCCTTCCTTCCCCTCTTTCTTTCCTCCCTCTCTATCTTTCCCTACCTACCTTCTTTCCTTTCTCTCTCTTCTTTCCTTCCTCTCGCTCTTTCCTTCCCTTCTTTCCTTCTTTTCTTTCTTCCTCTCTCTCTCTGCCTTCCTTCCTTTCTCTCTCCCCCTTCCTTCCTTCGACTCTCTTTTCTTTCCTTCCTCTCTCCCTTTTCCTTCTTCCTCCCTCCCTCTCTATCTTTCTCTTCCTTCCTTCCTGTCTTCTTTCCTCCCTCCCTCCTTATCTTTTCCTTCCTTCCTTCCTCTCTTCTTTCCTTCCACTCACTCTTTCCCTTCCTCCCTCATTTCCATCTCTTCCTTCCTTCCTTTCTCTTCTGACCTCCTATCCTATCTGTTTTTCCCTATCCTTCCTTCCTCTCGCTCTTTCCTTCCCTTCTTTCCTTCCTTCCTCTCTCTCTCCCTTCCTTCCTTTGACTCTCTTTTCTTTCTTTCCTTCCTCTCTCTCTTTCCCTTCTTCCTCCCTCCCTCTCTATCTTTCTCTTCCTTCCTTCCTCTCTTCTTTCCTCCCTCCCTCCTTATCTTTTCCTTCCTTTCTCTCTTCTTTCCTTCCACTCACTCTTTCCCTCCCTCATTTCCATCTCTTCCTTCCTTCCTTCCTTCCTTCCTTCCTTCCTTCCTTTCTCTTCTGACCTCCTTTCCTATCTTTTTTCCTATCCTTCCTTCCTCTCGCTCTTTCCCTCCCTTCTTTTTTCCTTCCTCTCTCCCCCTTCCTTTCACTCTTTTCTTTCCGTCCTCCTTTCCTCTCTATCTCTTTTTTCCTTCTATCCTTCCTTCCTCTTCTTTCCTTCCTCTCACTTTCCATCCCCCCTTCTTCCTTTCTTTCTCTTCTTCCTTCCCCTTCCTTCCTCTCTCTCTCTTTTTCTTCTTCCTCCCCCTCTCTCTATCTTTCTCTTCCTCCCTCTCTCTTCTTTCCTCCCTCCCTCCCTATCTTTCCCTTCCTTCTTTTCTCTCTTCTTTCCTTCCACTCACTCTTTCCCTCCCTCCCTTATTTCCTTTTCTTCCTTCCTTCCCCTCTCTCTTTCTCTTCCTTCTGCCCCTCCTCTATCTCTTTTTCTCTTTTCCTTCTTTATCCTTCCTTCCTTCCTTTCTCCCTCCTTCCTTCCTTCCCAGTCTTTTCCTTTCTCTCTCCTTCCTTCCTCCCCCTCCTCTTTTCTTTCCTTCCTTTCTCTTTTTCTCTCCCTTCCTCTCTGTCTTTCCCTTCCTTCCTCTCTTTTCTCCTCCCTTGAAGTAAGAAGAGAGAGAAGGAGGAAGGAAGGAAGGAAGGACGGAAGGAAGAAAGGGAAAGATAGAGAGGGAGGGAGAGAGGTAGGGAAGGAGGGAGGGAAGAAGGAAAAGAGAGCAAGAGAAAGGGAGGAAAAGAGGGGGAAGGAAGGAAGGGAGAGAGAGAAAGGAAGGAAAGTAGGGAGGGAAAGATAGAGAGGGAGGGAGAGAGAGAAAGGAAGGAAAGTAGGGAGGGAAAGATAGAGAGGGAGGGAAGGAGGGAGGGAAGAAGGAAAAGAGAGCAAGAGAAAGGGAGGAAAAGAGGGGGAAGGAAGGAAGGGAGAGAGAGAAAGGAAGGAAAGTAGGGAGGGAAAGATAGAGAGGGAGGGAGTGAGGAAGGAGGAAGGGAGGGAAGAAGGAAAAGAGAGCAAGAGAAAGGGAGGAAAAGAGGGGGAAGGAAGGAAGGGAGAGAGAGAAAGGAAAGAAAGTAGGGAGGGAAAGATAGAGAGGGAGGGAAGGAGGGAGGGAAGAAGGAAAAGAGAGCAAGAGAAAGGGAGGAAAAGAGGGGGAAGGAAGGAAGGGAGAGAGAAAGGAAGGAAAGTAGGGAGGGAAAGATAGAGAGGGAGGGAAGGAGGGAGGGAAGAAGGAAAAGAGAGCAAGAGAAAGGGAGGAAAAGAGGGGGAAGGAAGGAAGGGAGAGAGAGAAAGGAAGGAAAGTAGGGAGGGAAAGATAGAGAGGGAGGGAAGGAGGGAGGGAGGGAAGAAGGAAAAGAGCAAGAGAAAGGGAGGAAAAGAGGGGGAAGGAAGGAAGGGAGAGAGAGAGAAAGGAAGGAAAGTAGGGAGGGAAAGATAGAGAGGTAGGGAAGGAGGGAGGGAAGAAGGAAAAGAGAGCAAGAGAAAGGGAGGAAAAGAGGGGGAAGGAAGGAAGGGAGAGAGAGAAAGGAAGGAAAGTAGGGAGGGAAAGATAGAGAGGGAGGGAAGGAGGGAGGGAAGGAGGAAAAGAGCAAGAGAAAGGGAGGAAAAGAGGGGGAAGGAAGGAAGGGAGAGAGAGAGAGAAAGGAAGGAAAGTAGGGAGGGAAAGATAGAGAGGGAGGGAAGGAGGGAGGGAAGGAGGAAAAGAGCAAGAGAAAGGGAGGAAAAGAGGGGGAAGGAAGGAAGGGAGAGAGAGAAAGGAAGGAAAGTAGGGAGGGAAAGATAGAGAGGGAGGGAAGGAGGGAGGGAAGAAGGAAAAGAGAGCAAGAGAAAGGGAGGAAAAGAGGGGAAGGAAGGAAGGGAGAGAGAGAAAGGAAGGAAAGTAGGGAGGGAAAGATAGAGAGGGAGGGAAGGAGGGAGGGAAGAAGGAAAAGAGCAAGAGAAAGGAGGAAAAGAGGGGGAAGGAAGGAAGGGAGAGAGAGAAAGGAAGGAAAGTAGGGAGGGAAAGATAGAGAGGTAGGGAAGGAGGGAGGGAAGAAGGAAAAGAGAGCAAGAGAAAGGGAGGAAAAGAGGGGGAAGGAAGGAAGGGAGGGAGAGAGAAAGGAAGGAAAGTAGGGAGGGAAAGATAGAGAGGGAGGGAGTGAGGAAGGAGGAAGGGAGGGAAGAAGGAAAAGAGAGCAAGAGAAAGGAAGGAAAAGAGAGGAGGAAGGGAGGGAGAGAGAAAGGAAGGAAAGTAGGGAGGGAAAGAGAGAGGGAGGGAGTGAGGAAGGAGGAAGGGAGGGAAGAAGGAAAAGAGCAAGAGAAAGGAAGGAAAAGAGAGGAGGAAGGGAGGGAGAGAGAGAGAGAAAGGAAGGAAAGTAGGGAGGGAAAGATAGAGAGGGAGTGAGGAAGGAGGAAGGGAGGGAAGAAGGAAAAGAGAGCAAGAGAAAGGAAGGAAAAGAGAGGAGGAAGGGAGGGAGAGAGAGAAAGGAAGGAAGGAAAGAAGGGTGGGAAAGAGAGAGGGAGGGAGTGAGGAAGGAGGAAGGGAGGGAAGAAGGAAAAGAGAGCAAGAGAAAGGAAGGAAAAGAGAGGAGGAAGGGAGAGAGAGAGAGAGAGGAAGGAAGGAAGGAAAGTAGGGAGGGAAAGAGAGAGGGAGGGAGTGAGGAAGGAGGGAGGGAAGAAGGAAAAGAGAGCAAGAGAAAGGAAGGAAAAGAGAGGAGGAAGGGAGGGAGAGAGAGAGAGAGAGAAAGGAAGGAAAGTAGGGAGGGAAAGATAGAGAGGGAGGGAGTGGGGAAGGAGGAAGGGAGGGAAGAAGGAAAAGAGAGCAAGAGAAAGGAAGGAAAAGAGAGGAGGAAGGGAGGGAGAGAGAGAGAGGAAGGAAGCAAGGAAAGAAGGGAGGGAAAGAGAGAGGGAGGGAGTGAGGAAGGAGGAAGGGAGGGAAGAAGGAAAAGAGAGCAAGAGAAAGGAAGGAAAAGAGAGGAGGGAAGGGAGAGAGAGAGGAAGGAAGGAAAGTAGGGAGGGAAAGAGAGAGGGAGGGAGTGAGGAAGGAGGAAGGGAGGGAAGAAGGAAAAGAGAGCAAGAGAAAGGAAGGAAAAGAGAGGAGGAAGGGAGGGAGAGAGAGAGGAAGGAAGGAAAGTAGGGAGGGAAAGAGAGGAGGGAAGAAGGAAGGGAAGAAGGAAAAGAGAGCAAGAGAAAGGAAGGAAAAGAGAGGAGGAAGGGAGGGAGAGAGAGAGGAAGGAAGGAAAGAACGGAGGGAAAGATAGAGAGGGAGGGAGTGAGGAAGGGAGGGAAGAAGGAAAAGAGAGCAAGAGAAAGGAAGGAAAAGAGGGGGAAGGATGGAAGGGAGAGAGAGAGAAAGGAAAGTAGGGAGGGAAAGATAGAGAGGGAGGGAGTGAGGAAGGAGGAAGGGAGGGAAGAAGGAAAAGAGCAAGAGAAAGGAAGGAAAAGAGAGGAGGAAGGGAGGGAGGAGAGAGAGAGGAAGGAAGGAAGGAAGGAAAGAAGGGAGGGAAAGATAGAGAGGGAGGGTGGGAGGGAGGGAGGGGGGAGGAAAGACGGAAAAGAGCAAGAGAAAGGAAGGAAAAGAGAGGGGGAAGGAAGGAAGGAAGGGAGGGAGGGGGGAGAGAGTGAAAGGAAGAAAGGAAGGAAAGAAGGAAAGAAGAAGAGAGAGATGAAGGAAGTAAGAAAAGAAGGAAAGAAGGGAGGGAAAGAGCGAGAGGAAGGAAATAAGAGCGAGAGGAAGTAAGGGTTTTTTCCCATGTCAGGGGTGACCTGAGAACCTGCAAGTGACTTCTGGTCTGCGAGGACATTGCCCAGGGGACACTCGTCCGGATGTTTCTGATGTTCCACCATCCTTGTGGGAGGCTTCTCTCATGTCCCCAAATGGGGAGCTGGAACTGACAGGCGGGAGCTCACCCGCGCTCAACCCGGGTTCGAACCTACGGCCTGTCGGTTTCCAGTCCTGCCAGCACCAGGGACTCCTATGACACAGATGACCATGAGCCTACACCTCCCTGCCGTCCGATCAGCAGGAATCCTATTTTCCCCTCCTTGGAATTAACACAAACGAGCGGTAACGAATGGTTTCATTAGCATCACATCTCCGAACGTGGGCTGTGGACGGGAATCCTCTGGAGCCAACGCCTCCCGCGTCTCCGGCCCAAATAAGACGAGCCTTCCCTTTCCAAATTGCCATTTAATATAAGTGAAATTAGGCTAATTGGCAATTACGCGACGTCAAAACGGAATGGAGATCGTTATCGGAGACAAGAGTGGACGGATTTCGCTTGTCGGAGCCGCTCATTCGAGCTCGGGGTTAGTTTAGAGCCGGGGAAAAACGATTTGGGAAAGCAGGCCAAAGGTTCAAAAAGAGACGTCGGGCTATTGGTGTTTTGAAGGATGAGGACAAATAAATCTGGATGTATATGAACTACAACTCCCAGAAAGGAAGAAGGAAGGAAGGCAGGAAAAGAAGGAAGTAAAGCAATAAGAAAGGAAAGAAGGAAGGAAGTTGAAAGGCAAGAAGGAAGGAGGGGAAGAAGGAAAAGAAAGAGGAAAGGAAGGAAAGCAATAAGGAAGGAAAGAAGGAAGAGAAGAAATAAGGAAGGAAGGAAAAAAGAAAGAAAAAGAAAGAAGAAATGATGCTTCCCAGGTAGATGAACTGCTGAACGGACTTAAGCGCAGATGTGCCTATGCTGACGTGGGGATGATGATGGTGTTCTTCCTGTGGTGCGGGCTGGTAGAGGACTTCCCTTTTCTTCAGGCTGACTTCCAATCCAAACGGCTCTGCAGCTGTTGCAAAGCAGGATGTTAGGCCTATGCTGACGTGGGGAAGATGGTGTTCTTCCTTTGGTGTGGGCTGGTGGAGGACTTCCCTTTTCTTCAGGCTGACTTCCAGCCCAAACAGCTCTGCAGCTGTTGCAAAGCAGGATGTTAGGCCTATGCTGGTGCTCTTCCTGTGGTGCGGGCTGGTAGAGGACTTCCTTTTTTTCTTCAGGCTGACTTCCAGCCCAAACAGCTCTGCAGCTGTTGCAAAGCAGGATGTTAATCCTATGCTGACGAGATGGTGTTCTTCCTTTGGTGTGGGCTGGTGGAGGACTTCCCTTTTCTTCAGGCTGACTTCCAGCCCAAACGGCTCTGCAGCTGTTGCAAAGCAGGATGTTAGGCCTATGCTGACGTGGGGACGATGGTGTTCTTCCTGTGGTGCGGGCTGGTGGAGGACTTCCCTTTTCTTTCTTCAGGCTGATTTCCAGCCCAAACGGCTCTGCAGCTGTTGCAAAGCAGGATGTTAGTCCTATGCTGATTTGGCGATGGTGGTGTTCTTCCTGTGGTGCGGGCTGGTAGAGGACTTCCCTTTTCTTCAGGCTGACTTCCAGCCCAAACGGCTCTGCAGCTGTTGCAAAGCAGGATGTTAGTCCTATGCTGATGGTGGTGATGGGGGATGGTGGTGTTCTTCCTGTCAGGCTGACAGGTGCAGCGGGCTGGTAGAGGACTTCCCTTTCTTCAGGCTGACTTCCAGCCCAAATGGCTCTGCAGCTGCTGCAAAGCAGGATGTGAGGCGCTGCAGGGCTGCTTCTGAATGGGCGACAAGGGCAGCATCGTCAGCAAAGAGCAGCTCACGGACGAGATAGTTCAGAGTCTTCGTGCGAGCCCTCAGGCGGCTTAAGTTGGAGAGAAGTCTGACTCGACTGCTATCTGGCTGGTCTCATAAAGTTTTTCCAAGATGGAAAGAGAGAAGGGGGTGGGCGGGGGAGGCTCCGTGCTCCTAGCAGGAGCTCGGAGGGTTTAAATAGGATTTGGACCACTAATTCTCCTTAATCCCTTCTGAAGAGTTTTTAAGGCGGTACGCAAATGTGGAAACCTGGACCATGAAAAAAAAAATAGAATGGTGATTCACGTTCCGTGTTTGTGTAGGTAAAACCCAAACAGTGGAGGCTCCCCCAGGGCGTTGTAACACATTAAAAAGGCTGGGTAAATCTCCGCCAGTCGCAAGGCAAATCTGGAATCAGTTTGATGATGGCAATGACAGGGCGCTAAAGAAACCATAGGATATATGAAGAGGAGGGTGGCCTCCAAATGCTGTTGCGTTTACCTGGGTGGGAGAGAAGAGCAGCCATGCACAATCCCAGGATACTTTGTTCCGTGCAAGCCTTTCTTCCGCGTCAGAACCGGGGCGACAGTCGTGGATGCGGATGCCTTCCCTCGGTGTCAGAACTGGGGCGATAGTCGTGAACGCGGATGCCTTCCCTCGGTGTCAGAGCCGGGGTGACAGCCGTGGATGCGGACCGCGGGTACGGAAACCTATTGGGCCCCTATATCCGCGAGTCAACTGATCGCCTCCATTTTGATGCCTAGATTAATTATAATACTACCTTTCAATATCATTTAAGCCCGAAACTGCGTTCCTTTAAACCACGGATACGGAAACTTATTGGGGCCCCATATCCGTGAGTCAACGGATCACCTCCATTTTGATGCTATATTTTTCCTAGGTTAATTATAATACTACCTGTCGATATCATTTAAGCCCGAAACTGTATTCCTTCAAACAGCGGATACGGAAACCTATTGAGGCCCTATATCCGCGAGTCAACTGATTACCTCCATTTTGATGCTATATTTTTCCTACATTAATTATAATATTATCCTTTCAATATCATTTAAGCACGAAACTGCGGTCCTTTAAACCGCGGATACAGAAACCTATTGGGCCCCCATATCCGCGAGTCAATAGATTGCCTCTATTTTGATGCCATATTTTTCTTAGGTTAATTATAATACTGTCAATATCATTTAAGCCTGAAACTGTGTTCCTTTAAACCACGGATACGGAAACCTATTGGGGCCCCATATCCGTGAGTCAACGGATCACCTCCATTTTGATGCCATATTTTACCTAGGTTAATTATAATACTGTCAATATCATTTAAGCCTGAAACTGCATCCCTTTAAACTGTGGATACGGAAACCTATTGGGCCCCCATATCCGCGAGTCAACGGATTGCCTCCATTTTGGTGCCTTTTTTCCTAGGTTAATCATAATACTGTCAATATCATTTAAGCCTGAAACTGCATCCCTTTAAACCTCGGATACGGAAACCTATTGGGGCCCCATATCCGCGAGTCAATAGATCGCCTCCATTTTGATGCTATATTTTTCCTAGGTTAATTATAATACTAGCTGTCAATATCATTTAAGTACGAAACTGCGTTCCTTCAAACCGCGGATACGGAAACCTATTGGGCCCTCATATCCACGAATCAATGAATTGCCTCCATTTAGGGCTCGTAGGGCTCGTTCTCCAGGCCTTTGATCATTTTAGTTGTCCTCTTCCTCTGGACACATCCCAGCTTGTCAATCTCTCTCTTTAATTGTGGTGCCCTGGACTGGACGCAGTATAGTATTCCAGGCCTCCGCGTCAGAACCAGGGTGACGGCCATGGATGCGGATGCCTTCCTTCCGTGTCAGAACCGGGACGAGAGCCGTGGACGCGCATGCCTTCCCTCAGCGTCAGAACAGGGGCGAGAGGCGTGGACGCGGACGCCTTCCCCCTGCGTTAGAACCAGGGCGACAGCCGTGGACGTTGGGATTTATAGTCTGCCGCAAAGCATCTGCACAGATGGACTCAGCAAGGGAGCGGGATTTTATAGTCGGAAGACCTGTGGGTTGTGCGGAGCCCTGCGTGCCGAGATTTGGCACCCGCCTAGCACTGGATTTCAGATCTGTCGTGCCAAAGCAGCACAACATATGGAGAAACTGGCCTCCTCCTGGAAGGGAACCTAAATCCATTCTCAACCAGGCCAGCTGTTCACGGCTAGTCAGTCCTCCAGAGGAAGAATCATAGAGCTTGGCCAGAATCATAGAGTTGGAAGAGACCTCATGGGCCATCCAGTGCAACCCCATTCTGCCAAGAAGCAGGAAAATTGCATTCAAAGCACCCCCGAGAGATGGCCATCCAGCCTCTGATTAAAAGCCTCCAAAGAAGGAGCCTCCACCACATTCCTGACCTGCAGCAGGGAGTTCCCTAGTTCCTGGACGTTCCAATTCGGCCAAGCATCGCTGGGCGTGTTGCTACAGCAGCAGTTCAATCAAAGAGCTTTTTCTTTGCATCTTGACCCTAACATTGTAACAAATCCCCCAATAAAGAGACCCTAAATTGCAACTTTCCCCTCTCCATAGTGATGCATTGTGTCGTTTACTGTCTCCAACTCTCACCAAGCATGAACCTTTCCTATTCTGAACCACAGATCACTGCAGGTTCACCCGGGATGCTCTTTCAGGCCGAAACTGCGTTCCTTTAAACCGCGGATACAGAAACCTGTTGGGGGCTGGTATCCGCAAGTCACCGGATCACCTTCATTTTGATGCCATATTTTCCCTAGGTTCTGTAGGTGAATTATAATACTAACTGTTGATATCTTTTAAGCCTGAAACTGCGTTCCTTTAAACCATGGATACGGAAACCTATTGGGCCCCTGTATCCATGAGTCAACGGATCGCCTCCATTTTGATGCCATATTTTTCCTAGGTTAATTATAATACTAACTGTCGATATAATGTAAGCCTGAAACTGTGTTCCTTTAAACCGCAGATACAGAAACCTATTGGGCCCCTGTATCCATGAGTCAACGGATTGCCTCCATTTTGATGCCATATTTTCCCTAGTTCAATTAAAATACTAACTGTTGATATCATTTAAGCCTGAAACTGCGTTCCTTTAAACGGATCGCCTCTATTTTGATGCCATATTTTTCCTAGGTTAATTATAATACTAACTGTCGATATAATTTAAGCCTGAAACTGCGTTCCTTTAAACCGCGGATACAGAAACCTATGGGGCCCCCGTATCCGCGAGTCAACAGATCACCTCCATTTTGATGCCATATTTTTCATAGGTTAATTATCATAGTAACTGTCGATATCATTTAAGCCTGAAACTGCGTTCCTTTAAACCACGGATACAGAAAACTATTGGGCCCCTGTATCTGCAAGTCAACGGATCACCTCCATTTTGATGCCATATTTTTCTTAGGTTAATTATAATACTAACTGTCGATATCATTTAAGCCCGAAACTGCGTTCCCTTAAACCGTGGATACAGAAAACTATTGGGCCCCCGTATCCATGAGTCAACAGATTGCCTCCATTTTGATGCCATATTTTCCTAGTTTAATTAAAATACTAACTGTTGATATCATTTAAGCCCGAAACTGCGTTCCTTTAAACGGATCGCCTCTATTTTGATGCCATATTTTTCCTAGGTTAATTATAATACTAACTGTCGATATAATTTAAGCCTGAAACTGCGTTCCTTTAAACCGCGGATACAGAAACCTATTGGGCCCCGTATCCACGAGTCAATGGATCGCCTCCATTTTGATGCCATATTTTTCCTAGGTTAATTATAATACTAACTGTTGATATCATTTAAGCCCAAAACTGCGTTCCTTTAAACCGCAGATACAGAAACCTATTGGGCCCCCGTATCCACGAGTCAACAGATCACCTCCATTTTGATGCCATATTTTTCATAGGTTAATTATAATACTGTCAATAACATTTAAGCCCAAAACTGCATTCCTTTAAACTGCGAATAAGAAACCTATTGGGCCCCCGTATCTGCGAGTCAACGGACCGCCTCCATTTTGATGCCATATTTTTCCTAGGTTAATTATAATACTAGCTGTTGATATCATTTAAGTCGCTCCTCATGGGGCTTGTTCTCCAGGCCTTTGATCATTTTAGTCGCCCTCTTCTTCTGGACACATTCCAGCTTGTCAATCTCTCTCTTTAATTGTGGTGCCCAGAACCGGACACAGTATCCCAGGTGTGGTCTAGCCAAGGCAGAATAGAGCATGGCGAGCATGACTTATTTGTGTGTTTGTGTATATAGAGATGTTTGTATTTAAATAAATATGTGTGTGTGTATACACACATATAGCAAATAGATATAGAGGTGTGTGTCTATGTGTGCGTGTATACAGTATATAGCAGATTGATACATATGTATGTGTGTATATGTATATAGAGATGTCTGTGTTTATATATATGTATGTATGTATGAGCGTGAGCTTCCACTGTCAGCCCCAGCTTCTGCCAACTTCGTAGTTCGAAAACATGCAAATGTGAGTAGATCAATAGGTACTGCTCCGGCGGGAAGGTAACGACGCTCCATGCAGTCATGCTGGCTACATGACCTTGGAGGCGTCTACAGACAACGCCGGCTCTTCGGCTTAGAAATGGAGGTGAGCACCAACCCCCAGAGTCGGACACGACTGGACTTAATGTCAAGGGAAAAGCTTTACCTTTACCTAATATATAATATAATAATACATTATTATTATTATTACTATTATTATTATTGCCAAACTACAGCTCCCAGTATACCAGTATTATTATTATTTCTTTTAGTTTTACCATCATTATATAATACAATATATTAATACGCTATGATGATGATTATTATTGCCAAACTACATCTGCCATTATACCAGTATTATTATTTCTATTAGTATTACCACTATTATACAATATAATAATAATATAATATACTAATACATTGTTGTTGTTATTATTATTATTATTACCAAACTACAGCTCCCAGTATACGAATATTATTATTATTTCTTTTAGTATTACCATCACAATATAATATTTTATAATAATACATTGTTGTTGTTATTATTATTACCAAACTACAGCTCCCAGTATAGGAATATTATTATTATTATTTCTTTTAGTATTACCATCATAATATAATATAATACAATATTATAGTAATAATTGTTGTTATTATTGCTATTATTATTACTATCAAACTACATCTGCCATTATACGAGTATTATTATTATTTCTTTTAGTATTACCATCATAATATAATATAATACAATATAATAATAATACATTGTTGTTGTTATTATTATTACCAAACTACAGCTCCCAGCATAGGAATATTATTATTATTATTTCTTTTAGTATTACCATCATAATATAATATAATACAATATTATAGTAATAATTGTTATTATTATTGCTATTATTATTATTCTCAAACTACATCTGCCATTATACCAGTATTATTATTATTTCTTTTAGCATTACCATCATAATATAATGTAATGTAATATAATAACATAATAATGCATTGTTGTTGTTATTATTATTATTGCCAAACTACATCTGCCATTATACCAGTATTATTATTATTTCTTTTAGTATTACCATCATAATATAATGTAATGTAATGTAATATAATAACATAATAATGCATTGTTGTTGTTGTTATTATTATTGCCAAACTACATCTGCCATTATACCAGTTTATTATTATTTCTTTTAGTATTACCATCATAACATAATATAATGTAATGTAATACAATAATATAATAATACATTGTTATTATTATTATTGCTATTACTTACTTATTATTATTGCCAAATTACATCTGCCATTATACCAATATTATTATTATTTCTTTTAGTATTACCATCATAATATTATATAATAATATGTTGTTATTATTATTATTACCAAACTACATCTCCCAGTATACCAGTTTATTATTATTTCTTTTAGTATTACCATCATAATATAATGTAATGTAATACAATAATACATTGTTATTATTATCATTATTATTATTACCAAACTACAGCTCCCAGTATACCAGCATTATTATTATTTCTTTTAGTATTACCATAATAATATAATATAATACAATATTATAAAAATACATTGTTATTATTATTACTGCTATTACTTATTATTATTATTACCAAACTACAGCTCCCAGTATACCAGCATTATTATTATTTCTTTTAGTATTACCATAATAATATAATATAATACAATATTATAAAAATACATTGTTATTATTATTATTACTGCTATTACTTATTATTATTACCAAACTACATCTGCCATTATACCAGTATTATTATTTCTTTTAGTTTTGCCATCATAATATAATATAATAATATAATATAATATAATAATATAATAATACGTTGCTGTTGTTGTTGTTATTATTATTGTTATTATTGCCAAAGTACATCTGCCATTATACTAGTATTATTATTTCTTTCAGTATTATTATCATAATACAATATAATGTAATATAATATAATGTAATGTAATAATATAATAATACCTTGTTGTTTTTGTTGTTATTATTATTGTTATTATTGCCAAAGTACATCTGCCATTATACTAGTATTATTATTTCTTTCAGTATTATTATCATAATACAATGTAATGTAATACAATATAATGTAATGTAATAGTATAATCTATTATACTAGTATTATTGTTTTTGTTGTTATTATTATTGTAATTATTATTGCCAAATATACATCTGCCATTATACTAGTATTATTATTTCTTTCAGTATTATTATCATAATACAATATAATATAATGTAATGTAATAATATAATAATACCTTGTTGTTTTTGTTGTTATTATTATTATTGCTACCAAACTCCATCTCCCAGTATCCCATAAGCAAGCCTGGTCCAGCTGCATTGCAATCCATGGAGCTGAGATAGATCCTGATAGAGAGGCATTGCCAAGCACTGCAATCTACGGCCGGCCTGTAGGGGGAGCCGGATCCTGCTCCTTTCCCCCTCCTCGCTCTCCCTCCTCCCTCCGGGACAGTTCCATTCTCGGCCAACAGAGGGGGGAAACATAGGAATAGAGGGATATAGGGAAGGGGACAGAGGGAGATGCGCGCCGGGTCCCCCCCGCGCGCGGGGTGGTTGGCGCCACTTAAAGGGCCCGGTCCTGCCTTTTCTGCCGGAGAGGATGAGGCTGAGGCTGTGCCCGTCGCTCTTGTGTGCACTTAGGCCAAGATCCTGCGCATGATGGAAGGCAACCAGCAGCTGGCTCTGCGCATGGACTGCGCCTTGCAGGCGGCCGGGCAGGAAGTCAGCGCCTTGCGGGCCGAGCTCAGCGCCACCAGCCGACGACTGGCCGAGCTCAGCAGCAGCAGCAGCAGCGCCGCCGCCTCCTCGCCTCCGCCCGGGTCGGGAAGCAGCAACGGCAACAGCCACAGCCTCCACGGCAGCCCCTCCGCCGCCCCCGCCCCGCCCGACATGGCCGAGACCCAGGCGGCCCAGGCCCAGCAGCAGCAGCAGCAGCCCAGCCTGCAAGGTTATTGATTGGTTATCGATTGATTATTTGATGCTGAGGGACATTAGATCCTATATAATTCCCATTGCATGTCACTTACTCGCGAGTAAGCCTACCCAAGGGCATGGGGATCGGGGCCTCCATTGGACATTATTGATTATTGATTGATTATTGATTGATTATTTGATGATGAGGGGTATTAAGACATGTCACTTGCCTACCCAAAGGGATGGGGATCGGGGCCTCCATTGGACATTATTGATTATTGATTGATTATTGATTGATTATTTGATTAGGTTGGATCATTGATTTGAATGATGTAATGTTTGGGAACATCATTGATCATTCTCAATTCACTTACTCGCGAGTAAGCCTACCCAAGGGATGGGGATCGGGGCCTCCATTGGACATTATTGATTATTGATTGATTATTTGATGCTGAGGTTGATGTAACGCTTGCAGACATTGGGTCCCATATAATTCTCATTGAATGTCACTTACTCGCGAGTAAGCTTACCCAAGGGATCGGGGCCTCCATTGGATATTATTGATTGATTGATTATTGATTGATTATTTGATGCTGAGGTTGATGTAACGCTTGCAGACATTGGGTCCCATATAATTCTCATTGAAGGTCACTTTACTCGCTTGCAGACAGTAAGCTTACCCAAGGATTCCATTGGATTATTGATTGATTATTGATTGATTATTTGATGCTGAGGTTGATGTAACGCTTGGGGACATTGGGTCCCATATAATTCTCATTGAATGTCACTTACTCGCGAGTAAGCCTACCCAAGGGATGGGGTTCGGGGCCTCCATTGGACAATATTATTATTATGACTATTATTATTTATTTACTAATTATTATCAATTTCCTATTTGATGCTGAGGTTGATGTAACGCTTGGAGACATTGGGTCCCATGTAATTCTCATTGGATGTCACTTACTCATGAGTAAGCCTACCCAAGGAATGGGGATTGGGACCATCATTATTATGATTATTGTTATTTATTTATTTACTAATTAATATTATCAATTCCCTATTCCATGAGGTTGATGAAATGCTTGGGTCCTATATCACTCTCATTGAATGTCACTTACTCGTGAGTAAGCCTACACAAGGGATGGGGATCGGGGCCACCATTGGACATTATTGATTGATTGATTGATTGATTATTATCATTTGATGCTGAGGTTGATGTAACGCTTGGAGACATTGGGTCCCATATAATTCTCATTGAATGTCACTTACTTGCGAGTAAGCCTACCCAAGGGATCGTGGCCTCCATTGGACATTATTGATTGATTGATTGATCAATTCCCTATTTGATGGTGAGGTTGATGTAATGCTTGGAGACATTGGGTCCCATATAATTCTCATTGAATGTCTGCGAGTAAGCCTACACAAGGGATGGGGATCAGGGCCACCATTGGACATTATTGATTGATTGATTGATTGATTATCAATTCCCTATTTGACGGTGAGGTTGGTGTAACCCAAGGGATGGGGATCGGGGCCTCCTTTGGACAATATTATTATTATGACTTATTGGGATGAGGATCGGGGCTTTCATTGGACATTATTGATTGATTGATTATTATTATCAATTCCCTATTTGATGCTGAGGTTGATGTAACACTTGGAGACATTGGGTCCTATACAATTCTCACTCCATGTCACTTACTCGCGTATTATTATTATTGATTCATTGATTATTATCAATTCTGCCATTCCCCATTGGGTGCCACTTACTCGTGAGTAGGCCCACCCAAGGGAACGGGATTGGGGCCACATTTGGACATGTATTATTATTATCCATTGATTTATTAATTTATTGATTTATTATTATCATTTCCCTATATAATTTCCATGGAATGTCACTTACTTGCGAGTAGTACATTGTGATGGTGTTATGTAGTGCTTGAAAACATTGGATCCCATGCAATCCCCATTGAGTGTCTCTTACTCATGAGTAGACCCGGCCCAGGTGATGTGGATCGGGTCTGAGTGCTTGGAGACATTGAATCCTATGCAATCCCCATTGAGTCTCACTTACTCGCGAGTAGCCCCACCCAAGTGATGTGGATTGGGGCCACCATTGGGCTTGCATTGTGGTGATGTTGATGTAATGCTTGGAGACAGTGGACCCTATGCAATCCCCATTGAATGTCTCTTACTCGTGAGTAGGCCCACCTAAGTGAAGGGTTTCAGGGCCATGTATTATTATGACGGTGATGCTGCTGCTGCTGTAGTGCTTGGAGACATTGGATCCTATACAATCCCCATTGATTGTCTCCTACTCGTGAGTAAGCCCAACGCAGTGATGCGGATTTGGGCCACAATTGGTTTGCGTTGTGATGATGATGATGGTGTAATGCTTTGAGACTTTGGATCCTATACAATCCCTATGTAATGTCACTTCCTTGTGAGTAGGGCCACCCAAGTGATGGGGATCGGGGCCATGCTTGGGCAAGTATTTATTGCTATTATTATTTATTAATTTATTAGGTTACTATTATTATCATTTCCCTATATAAGCCACATTGAATATCTCTTACTTGCGAGTAAACCCACCCAAGTGGTGCGGATCGGGCCCACGATTGGGCATGTGTGATGGTGGTGGTGATTTCCCTATATAATCCCCATTGAATGTCTCTTACTCATGAGTAACTCCACACAAATGATGCGGACTGACTCTTAACTAGTCATAGGATGTTCCTCAACTAGCCATGGGACCAAACCCTAGGTAACTACACATAAACATAGTTCCTATCCCAGCTAGCCATGGAGTTGACTAGCTTTACGTAGGTTTGACTCTAGTTTTGGAGAGAAAAAGAGTGGTATAGATAAATAATAGTAATAATAATGACAACATAAACAACTAGCCATGTGGCTGACTTCAGCAAGCCATAATCCAACCATCGCTAGCCATGGAGCTCAGTCTATCTAGCCATAGGACTAACTCTAGCTAGCCATAGGTCCGACCTCAGCTAGCCATTGGACGAACTCTAGCTACCTATAGGACTAACTCAAGCTTGTTATATAGAACAAACTCTAGCTAGCCATAGGACGAACTCTAGCAAGCTGTAGGGCGAACTCTAGCTACCGTAGTTGTAGGACGAACTCTAGCTAGCTATTGACCGAACTCTAGTTAGCAATAGGATGAACTTTGGCTGGCCGTAGGACAAACTCAAGCTAGTCACAGGGCAAACTCTAGCTAGCTGTAGGACGAACGCTAGCTAGCCATAGGTCCGACCCCAGCTAGCCATAGGACGCTCTAGCTACCAATAAGATGAACATTTGCTAGCCATAGGACTAACTCTAGCTAGCTATAGAATAAACTCTAGCTAACCATAGGACAAACTCTAGCTAGCCGTAGGACAAACGCTAGCTATCTGTGGCACTAACCCTAGCTAGGTGTAAGATGAACTCTAGCTAGTTGTAGGATGAACTCTAGCTAGTAATTGGACAAACTCTAGGAAGCTGTGGGACGAACTCTAGCTAGCAAAGGACGAATTCTAGCTAGTCGTAGGGTGAACTCTAGCTAGTCGTAGGGTGAACTCTAGCTAGTCGTAGGGTGAACTCTAGCTAGCAATAGGATGAACTCTAGCTAATTGTAGGATGAACTCTAGCTAGTCATAGGGTGAACTCTAGCTAGTCGTAGAATGAACTCTAGCTAGTCATAGGGTGAACTCTAGCTAGCAATAGGACGAACTCTAGGTAGCTGTGGGACCAACTCTAGCTAGCAATAGGGTGAACTTTAGGTAGCCGTGCGATGAACTCTAGCTAGTCGTAGGGTGAACTCTAGCTAGCAATAGCATGAACTCTAGCTAGTCATAGGGTGAACTCTAGCAAGTCGTAGGGTGAACTCTAGCTAGCAATAGCATGAACTCTAGCTAGTCATAGGGTGAACTTTAGCTAGTCATAGGGTGAACTCTAGCTAGCCGTAGGACGAACTCTAGCTAGCTGTAGGGTGAACTCTAGCAAGTCGTAGGGTGAACTCTAGCTAGTCGTAGGGTGAACTTTAGCTAGTCATAGGGTGAACTCTAGCTAGCCGTAGGACGAACTCTAGCTAGCTGTAGGGTGAACTCTAGCTAGTCGTAGGGTGAACTCTAGCTAGTCGTAGGGTGAACTCTAGCAAGTCGTAGGGTGAACTCTAGCTAGCAATAGCACGAACTCTAGCTAGTCATAGGGTGAACTCTAGCAAGTCATAGGGTGAACTCTAGCTAGCCGTAGGACGAACTCTAGCAAGTCGTAGGGTGAACTCTAGCTAGTCTTAGGGTGAACTCTAGCAAGTCGTAGGGTGAACTCTAGCTAGCAATAGCACGAACTCTAGCTAGTCATAGGGTGAACTTTAGCTAGTCATAGGGGGAACTCTAGCTAGCCGTAGGACAAACTCTAGCTAGCTGTAGGTTGAACTCTAGCAAGTCGTAGGGTGAACTCTAGCTAGTCGTAGGGTGAACTCTAGCTAGTCATAGGGTGAACTCTAGCTAGTCGTAGGGTGAACTCTAGCAAGCAATAGGACAAACTCTAGGTAGTCATGGGACAAACTCTAGTTACCAATAGGGCGAACTCTAGCAAGACATGGGACGTACTCTAGCTAACCATAGGATGAACTCTAGCTAGCCGTAGGACGAACTCTAGCTAGCAATAGGACGAACTCTAGCTAGCCATAGGTTGAACTCTAGCTAGCTATAGGATGAACTCTAGCTAGTTGTAGGATGAACTCTAGCTAGCAATTGGACGAACTCTAGGTTGAACTCTAGCTAGTTGTAGGATGAACTCTAGCTAGCAATTGGACAAACTCTAGGAAGCTGTGGGACGAACTCTAGCTAGCTAGCCGTAGGGCAAACTCTAGGTAGCTGTAAGATGAACTCTAGCTAGCCGTAGGATGAACCCTAGCTATCAATAGGGCGAACTCTAGCAAGATGTAGGACGTACTTTAGCTAACCATAGGACGAACTCTAGCTAGTCGTAAGACGAACTCTAGCAAGCAATAGGACGAACTGTAGTAGCTGGCAATAGGATCAATTCTAGCTAGCTGTAGGATGAACTCTAGCTAACCGTCGGACACACTCTAGCTAGTCATAGGATAAACTCAAGCTAGCTGTAGGTCCCTGTTTCCCTGATCCTTGATGTTTTGCGTGGTTCATGTTAAGTGACTGTCGACTTCGTAATGTGCCCCTACCTTGCGTCCCCTTTCCATCCAGATCCTACAGTTGTGGGTCAGGGAGTGTATTTGGTTTTGCGCAAGGCTTCCGTGTGTTTTTCTTCTTTTGGATTCCGCTGTTGCCGTTGCCGGATCGTTCCTCGGTTTGGGTCGAGACCTTTGCCCATCGATGCCGTTCTCCGAATCCGTCCTTTCACTGTGACAAAATCCTTCCCTTGCCGAATAATCATAATAATAATACGGGAGGGAGGAGCTGTTCGATCACAAAATCCCGAGCGGTGATGTCATGACCGTCTCTCCTGCTCTTCATGGCTCCCTTCCCACCGTATTCGTTCCCCCGTTCGTCTGACAAGCGCTGTGACGGAATTGGGATCTTGAATGGGGAGACGCATTTGCACATTGTATTCCTCCCGGTCCCCTTTGCCGTGCCGCAGCCTTGGCGTCGCGTTTGCTTTTCCGCTTGATTCAAAACAGGTCTGTGCTTTGGATGAGCTCTGCGCGGTGTTTGAAAGCTGTGCTTTGCCTCAGCGCATTCGTCTCCGATACAGAAACGAACGAGGATGAAGAATATGTGCACGCTATGCACTGTAAGAAGGACAGGAAGTTTTGTCCTTCTTCGAATATGCATGTGCAAAGCTTCAGAGGTGCTCACAACCTCACAATCTCTGAGCGTGCTTGCCATAGATGCAGGCGAAACTTCAGGAGAGAATGTTTCTAGAACAGTGTTCTTCAACCTATTTTGAGCCGCGGCACATTTTTTACATTTACAAAACCCTGGGGCACACCAACCACCAAAATGACACTCTAATGACACTCTAATGACACTCTAATGACACTCTAACACAGGAATACATATAGTTAATATGTTTTTAAATGTATTTATACACTCAGTACGAAGCCTGGGCCTGTTTCGATTAACACAACATATATATGACACTCTAATGACACTCTAATGACACTCTAACACAGGAATACATATAGTTAATATGTTTTTAAATGTATTTATACACTCAGTGTGAAACCTGGGCCTGTTTCGATTAACACAACATAGATATCCTGGCAGGAATGGCAGGAAGACACAAACTTCCCACACAGAACTCCCATAACCAAGAGAAAATGCTATAAGAGTTTGGTGGGCATTGACCTTGGGTTTTGGAGTTGTAGTTCACCGATATCCAAAGAGCACTGTGGACTCAAACAATGTTGGATCAGGACCAAACTTGGCATGAATACTCAATATGCCCAAATGTGAACACAGATGGAGTTTGGGGAAAATAGACCTTGACATCTGGGAGTTACAGTTTCTGGGATTTATAGTTAACACACAATCAAAGAGCATCCTGAAGTCTTGCAACAATGGAATTGAACCAAACTTGCCATATTGAACTCTCATCACCAACAGAAAGTACTGAAAGGGTTGGGAAACACTGATCTATGTTGTGTTCATCGAAACAGGCCCAGGTTTCACACTGAGTGTATAAATACATTTAAAAACATAATAACTATATGTATTACTGTGTTAGAGTGTCATTTTGTGTCATTTTGGTTGGTGGTGTGCCTTATGCATGTGAACATGGTTTTGGGTGGTCTTATCCACGGGCCCCAGACTCATCTTGACACAGCTCGGTTCCATGCACGCCCCCTCCAAAGGGCTCGTCAATGCAATGGCTTTTGGGCATGCAAAGCACACCTCAAGTCATGTGAAAGGGCTTCCCGATACAATAGCTTTTTGGGCCTCCAAAGCATTTCCGAAACCCAAATTTACCTCTTGATTTAAGGTTTCGAATTCCGTGGGGGCGGCTGGCTTGCCTTGAGAACTACCCCGCGTACGTCTTAATCGGCTAATTGTGTCAATTAATGCTTCCCGGGTCCCTAATTATGGCTCTCCTTTGGCTGGGTGCGCGCCAATGCGGCGGAGAGTGAGCAAAGGCGGCCATTGATCGCTTTAATCCCGTGTTTTGCCTGCCGGCGCCGGGCCCGACCTGCGGGGTCTGCGACACGGCCAACATCGAGCAGAATCAAAACACTCCCCAACCGTTTTTGTTAAGATTCTGTAACATTTGGAAGCCTCCCGAGGTCGGTTTAGTTTTCCGTCAAAGCATTAAGCAATTTTGGTAAAGCCAAGAGAACACAAAGTGTTTTCAAATCCATAAGGAAGACATTGCGGGCGGGACTAGTAAAGTTAATGGGCAGGAGACTGACAACACGGCATTCTGGGAAATGTAGTTTGGGAAGGCGAGGCCCTTCCCAAACTACATTTCCCAGAATGCAAAAGGCCCTGCCCTCAACTACATTTCCCAGAATGCAAAAGGCCCTGCCCTCAACTACATTTCCCAGAATGCAAAAGGCCCTGCCCTCAACTACATTTCCCAGAATGCAAAAGGCCCTGCCCTCAAGTACATTTCCCAGAATGCAAAAGGCCCTGCCCTCAACTACATTTCCCAGAATGCAAAAGGCCCTGCCCTCAACTACATTTCCCAGAATGCAAAAGGCCCTGCCCTCAAGTACATTTCCCAGAATGCAAAAGGCCCTGTCCTCAAGTACATTTCCCAGAATGCAAAAGGCCCTGCCCTCAACTACATTTCCCAGAATGCAAAAGGCCCTGCCCTCAACTACATTTCCCAGAATGCAAAAGGCCCTGCCCTCAACTACATTTCCCAGAATGCAAAAGGCCCTGCCCTCAACTATATTTCCTAGAATGCAAAAGGCCCTGCCCTCAACTACATTTCCCAGAATGCAAAAGGCCCTGCCCTCAACTACATTTCCCAGAATGCAAAAGGCCCTGCCCCAAACTACATTTCCCAGAATGCAAAAGGTCCTGCCTTAAACTACATTTCCCAGAATGCAAAAGGCCCTGCCCTAAACTACATTTCCCAGAATGCAAAAGGCCCTGCCCTCAACTACATTTCCCAGAATGTAAAAGGCCCTGCCCTAAACTACATTTCCCAGAATGCAAAAGGCCCTGCCCTCAACTACATTTCCCAGAATGCAAAAGGCCCTGCCCTCAACTACATTTCCCAGAATGCAAAAGGCCCTGTCCTAAACTACATTTCCCAGAATGCAGTGCTCAGCGCCGGAAAGCCCCAATGAGGGCTGTTTAGAGTCAGTCTAATAATAATAAATAACATTACAGAAGCTGCAAAGAGGACAAAAATAAGTAAGTAATAGTATAAATCCATGCCCTAATGGAGTCATTGTATATGTTGTTATTATTATTATTACTATTACTATTTGTGGTACAGAAGAGACCGTGGCTGCTGCTAGGCGACGTGTGTGAGGAGAATGGAGGGAGGGAGGAGAGAAATGGAGAAAGGAAGCAAGGAAAGAAGGAAGGAAGTAAAAAAGGACAGAAGGAGAGAAATGGAGAAAGGAAGATAGGAACGAAGTGAAAGAGAGAAATGAAAGGAAGGGAGGAGAGAAGGAAGGAAGGAAAAAGGAAGGAATGAATGAAAGGAAGGAATGAAAGAAGGAAGGAAAAAAAGTGGAGAAATGAAGATAGGAGGGGGTAAAGGAAGGAAGGAAAAAAGGAAGGAGGGAGGGAAAGAAGGAAGGAGAGAAATGAAGAAATGAAAGGAAGGGAGAAGAGAAGGAAGGAAAAAAGAAAGGAAGGAGAGAAAGGAAGGAATGAAAGAAGGAGGAGGGGAGGAATAAAGGAAGGGAGGGGAGAAATTAAAAAAGGAAGGAATGAATGAAAGAAGGAGGGAAGGAAAAAAGGAAGGGAAGAAATGAAGGAAGGAAGGAAAAAGGAAGAAATTGGAGAAATGAAGCAGGAAGGAAGGGAGAAATGAAGAAAGGAAGGAAAGAAGGAGAGAGAAAAAGGAAGGAATGAAAGAAGGAGGGAAGGAAAAAAGGAAGGGAAGAAATGAAGAAAGGAAGAAAGGAAAAAGGAAGGAAGGGGAGAAATGAAGAAAGGAAGGAAGGAAAAAAGAAGGAGGGAGGGAAGGAAGGAAGGAGATAAGGAAGGAAGGAAGGGGAAGAAATGAAGAAAGCAAGGAAGTGAAGGAAGGAAAAAATAAAGGAGGGAGGGAATGAAGGAAGGAGAAAAATTAAGAAATGAAAGGAAAGGAGGAGAAAAGGAAGGAAGGGAAGAAATGAAGAAAGGAAGGAAAAAGGGGGGATGGAAGTAAGGAGAGAAAGGAAGGAAGAAAGAAAGAAAGAAACTAAAGAAGGAAAGGAAGGAGAGAAATGGGAAAAGGAAGGAAAGAGAGAAATGGAGAAAAAGGATATAAATAAACATAAACAACAACAACAGTAATAATATAGTCTGCAGTCATGTCATCCTGGGTTTGGTCGGGTGCAGAGTTTCTCTCCACTGAGCGTGCTGTTAAAAATTCCCTTTCTAGTGTAAATGCATGGCGAAATCAGAGACTGGCTGGCCATCTGTCGGGAGGGATCGGATGGCGCCCCTAATCCCCGACCCTGTCCAAACATGAGCTGGTTTGCTTTTGTGCGGTTCGGCCAACCAGGCGAGAGACGTTTATACAAAGAGAGGGGTCAGTTTAGGACACCGTGGAAGACTCCGCTGGCGTTGCGCATTAATTAATGTTTGCACAGGTTCGAAAACGTGCCAGATTTCCCCGTTTCGGACCCCCGAGAAGCCATTAATGACCAATTAACACGCAGTGTTTGGATCATTACATGCGGCGGAATGGCAATGCCAGCTATAGACTTTAACAGTTGGAAGGGACCCCCAAAGGCCATCTAGTCCAATCCAGATCTTTCAAGCGAAAGTCCCATCGGCCATGGTCCATCCCCCTCCAAACAGCACCAGGTTGTAGAGTGGGTCTTGGGGGCTCTGTGTGTCACATTTGGTCTTGATCATTCTGTGGATGAGGGTTGCAGGGGTCTCGGAAGGTGAGTGAAGGTATTTCAAGTCCCATCATCTGTGGTCCGTCCTCCTTGAAACAGCACCAGGGTGTAGAGTGGGTCAAGGGGGCTCTGTGTGCTAATATTGGTCTGTAGTGGTCATTGGGTGAGGGTCGCGTTGTGAAGTGGGCCGTTGGGCCCATGTGTGCCAAGTTTGCTCCTGATCCGTCACTGCTGTGGGCCACAGTGTTTGACTGCCTGATACCTTTCCTTTTCCCTCTGTGTCACCTTAGAATGTTGGGATGTGGATGGCCAATCGGAGTCCTTTATGCAAGTACCATTTCATTGGCAACCAATCCCCTCTGTCTGGGGCCGTAGAATGTTGGAGTTCTGAGGCTGGCCAATCAGAGTCCTTTATGCAAATAATCCCATAGTAGCAACCTTTCGAAACTCTTGTCACATATTCCTTGGCACCTCCGCGCCTCCCAGAAATTGAACATTCCATTTTCAACGGAAAAAAAACCTGTCGTTTGGCTAACTCAAGCATTCAGTTCCATTCTGTTTTGCTGGCCAATCAGTGTCCTTTATGCACATACTCCCTCAGTGGCAACCAATCCTCTCTGTCTGGTGCCTTAGAGTGTCGGAGTTCTAAGGCTAGCCAATCAGAGTCCTTTATGCAAATAATCTAGTGCCTTAGAGTGTTGGAGCTCTGAGGCTGGCCAGTCAGAGTCCTTTGTGCAAATATTTCCACAGTGGCAACCAATCGAAACGCTGGCACATAGTCCTCTGCACCTCCCGCACTCTGCACCTCCGCAAACACTGACTTTTATTATATACATAGATAGATAGATAGATAGATAGATATAGAGCGCATCTATATCATAGAATTCTACAATGAGAAGGGACCCCCAAGGGCCATCTAGTCCATCCCCCCTCTTTGCAGGAAAGGCATAATCCAATCCCTCTCGACAGATGACCATCCAGCCATAGCTTTGATATCTATCTATCTATCTATCTATCTATCTATCTATCTAATCTATGGAACGACAGTCCCAAACAGAGAAACCTTACAACGCAGAAACACCAAACTTGCCAACAAAAATAGGCCTCAAGCAAGGTATGTTTGTAGCAGAGAAACTTTCTCCCCCAAAACCTAAAAGGCCCCCCAAACAAGTAAAAAAACTACATTTCCCAGCATCCTCCAGGGCTGCCAACGACTCTCCCAGCCTCTACATTCTGACAACATGATTGGCTGCCAATAAGGGCGGATTTGCATAACTCCTGTACTGGCCAGCCAACATGAACATTCCAACCCATAATAAACTGTCAGAGGAGGATAAGGCAAAGGGCTGAGGCACAAACACAAACACCCCATTCACTTCCCACAGACCACACCCAAAATTGACAGTAAGGCTTCATTAACTTAATTTCCCTGACTAGGCCTCACTTAATGGAATGCTGTTTACGCTCTGAATTGACAGTAAGGCTTCATTAACTTGATTCTCCCGACTAGGCCTCAGCTCATGGGACATTGTGTATGGCCTGAATTGACAGTCAGGCTTCATTAACTTGCTGTTCCTGACTAGGCCTCAGCTCATGGGACATTGTGTATGGCCTGAATTGACAGTCAGGCTTCATTAACTTGCTGTTCCTGACTAGGCCTCAGCTCATGGGACATTGTGTATGGCCTGAATTGACAGTCAGGCTTCATTAACTTGCTGTTCCTGACTAGGCCTCAGCTCATGGGACATTGTGTATGGCCTGAATTGACAGTAAGGCTTCTTTAACTTACTGTTCCTGACTAGGCCTCAGCTCATGGGACATTGTGTATGGCCTGAATTGACAGTAAGGCTTCATTAACTTGCTGTTCCTGACTAGGCCTCAGCTCATGGGACATTGTGTATGGCCTGAATTGACAGTAAGGCTTCATTAACTTGCTGTTCCTGACTAGGCCTCAGCTCATGGGACATTGTGTATGGCCTGAATTGACAGTAAGGCTTCATTAACTTACTGTTCCTGACTAGGCCTCAGCTCATG